>PVJO010030482.1:0-15441 GCA_004026905.1 Hystrix cristata | reverse complement strand
CAAATTTAAAGACCCAATCCAAAAATGGGCAACTGAAATGAATAAACATTTCTCAGATGAAGAAATAAAAATGGCAAATAAATATATGAAGAAATGTTCAACATCGCTAGTCATTCGAGAGATGCAAATCAAAACAACGTTAAGATTCCACCTCACTCCAGAAAGAACCATGTATATGGAAAAATCAGCCAGTAACAAATGCTGGCAGGGCTGTGGGGAAAAAGGAACACTCTTCCACTGTTGGTGAGAATGTAGACTGGTCCAACCACTGTGGAAATCAATATGGAGATTCCTCAAAAAACTACAACTGGAGGTTCCATTTGACCCAGCTATTCCCCTACTGGGGATCTTCCCAGAAGAATTAAAATCGTCATACCACAAGGATGTATGCACCACCATGTTCATAGCAACACAATTTGTAATTGCTAAGTCTTGGAAACAACCTAAATGCCCAACAACCAACGAATGGCTGAAGATGTTTTTTTTTCTACACAATGGAGTACTACACTGCCATAAAAAGGACAAACTAGAGTCATTCATATATAAATGGATGTTCCTTAAGAACATACTCTTAAGTGAAATAAATCAGACACTCATGAGCACACATCGAATTGTTTCTCTGATATGAGAAACCATAACTGTAAATAAGGACAAAGCGGTGTAATAGATATTATATAAAAGGAGGATGGTGTGCAGAGGAGAGGAGTACTAGAAGGAAAGAAGGGGAAAAGCAGAAAGGCAACAGGGGAAAGAGGGGAATGGGAAAATATGGAAAATGATGAATGAACCTGCTGTACATAGGGAGGGAGGGAGCAGATGGGAGGGGTGGGGGAGAGGGGTGAGAACCAAGATACATCATGTATAGGTACAGAATAAAGGTAATGAATGTGACCATTGTATGTAGAATGTACCAATACATGTTCTTGGTTTAAAATAAAATTTAAAAAAAAAAGAATTCTTATAAAATACACAAGCCACAGCCAAGGCTATGGCTGACATTAGGCTTTTGGATAAAGTGAAGGCCCTGAAGGTGACAAATGAGCATAATCTTTAACGAGGGGGAAAGCACTGAGAAATTTTTTCAAGGCATTTATTTCTCTAAACTTAGTTTTCTCATTTGAAAATCAGGGCTATCTCAATCTTCTGGTATGGCTATTAGGATTAAGCAAGAGATCCTTTCAAGGTGCATGAAAAGAATACCTGGTATATGGTAAGTATTTAATAAAATAAAATTTAACTTTCTAATTCTAAAAAAGACAAATTGGACTTTAATTCTAAACAGTAATAGAAAAGCCTAGAGGTCTACCCTAAAGAGAAGCTGTTACTTCAAAGCCATCATTTTATAGCTAAATCTATCATAATAACATCTTAATTTGTTTCCCCAGCGCTGCTATTTCCTCTTTTAATTGCTTTGTTCTGTTGTCACATTTATCTTCTTATACAAGAGTGGGTCATTACTATATACAATTCAAAACTCTTGTCATGAAACTATCCATTTCTACTGCTATATCAAAATAACTGAGTCCAGACACTTTATAAAGAAAAAAGTTTACTTAGCTCACAGTTTTGGAGGCTGAAAGTCCAAGATTGGGTGGTCCCATCTGTTTGTCTCCAGGTGAGAGCATTATCACAGATAACGTAACAATGTTAGAGTGTATGGAGAGGCAATTGGGTGGCTAGACAGGAAGCCAGAGAACAGAGAGAAGCCCATCTTGCTGTTTTTTATAAAAACTTGCTGTGGGGAGCACTCATTCTGTGAGACCAGTGTTGATCCCTTGTGAGGGCAGCACCCTCAGTGATCTAATGACCTCCCAAAGACTCAACTACTTCTTAACATCACCACTCTGGAAACCAGAATTCTAACCCACGAAGCCCTGAGAAACCAACCACATCCAAACCATAGCAACAACCTATCATATTTCGCTATATCATCCTATACATACACATTGGAAAATGACCAGGCTACTTGCAAATTCCCTAATGTTCCATGAACTTCCCCATTTTCACGTCGCTGCTCAAGTCATTTCATCACAATGAAGTGCTTCTAAAATCTGACCTTCACAACTATTACCATCATCAAAGTTTCTTAGATTCTTATTCTTCTCAGATTTGCCTTTTTTCCTCCTGGTGCTCTGTGGCTTAGTTTAGGTCAAGTTTCATAACTGTGTCCACTCTCCTATTTTAAATCTCAGCTTCTCTTATGTACAAAGTTCTCAACTCTTCTTGCTTTAATTGGGATGGCCTTAGTAAAAAAAAAATCCCTTTAAAAAAAAATCTTCCCTTGCTCTGATTTCACATTAATCTCATTACCTAATTGGTTTCCCGGGTACATTGATGCCAGGGAACAATGTGCACTGGACAAAGGATCAAAGTATTTTGGTTTATGGAAAGAATTAAGCCCTACTATGAATTTATGACTTTGCATTGTGATTTTCCTCTTTGACTTATAATGTTTGTTAATTTAGGATCCAGAAACTGATCATTTTAAGAAAGTGATAAATTCAAATTTTTAGATCAGCAAGGTAGAGGATTAAAACATGAACTCTACATAGTTTAGCAAGGCAATTTTTCACTTGAGGACTATCAGGAGCACCACACTTTAATTTCAACAGAGACTGTTTTTTTAAAAAAAATAAATGTTAGGAGTAAATATTTAGCATGCCAAAGAATTAACTCAACCAACTTTTAAAGTTTAAGAATTGCTTTAACAAATATGAAATAATGGATTTAATTTTAATAACTCTCCCTCCCAATGTTTCAACCAGAAGATAAAAGAAAATTTGTCCAAAGTTGACTTTTTCTCAATGCCGACTTCTTCATATAAACTGAAAATATTAAGGACCAACATGAACAAACAATGCTTAAATTTAGAAATAAAAATGCTCAGGAAATTTTAAAATGTTGTCATTGTTCCATCCACAACATGATAGAAGGAGATATGAAACTAGCTTTCCATTTTGTTTAAAGACAACAAACTCCAATGATTAACTATAATATCAATTTAAAATGCATTGATTTTTCTTTTAGCATATAAAACATTTTCAAACTCAGCTTTAAAAAGTTTTTTAAATATAACAAACTCAACATAAGCTACTATAACTGATCAAACATTTTATAATGTTACTGGATAGCATATTCAAATCTAATCAAAAACAAGTTTTAAGTTAGGATTCAACAGAAAGTAGCAGGAAATGTCAAAAGAATTCTCTGGATATTAAGGATTTAAAATTACTTACAAAACTTTGTCAAAATTATTATTTAATTTACATATTTATAATGCATACAATAAAGAGATAATATTTTAATAATTACTTGATATTTCTTTCCTTCTAGGTAATACTTACAATTGAGAAATTATAATTTAGTGATTACGGCAATGATAACAGTTTGATATTTCACTTCTAGGTTAATCCAAAATATGGTTTGACTTTTTCATAAGCCACACAGCCAATGCCTATTGCAGGAAGCACCTTTATGATGTTAGGGGTGATACCCCTGAAAAATCCCCTTTTTCCTTCTTTGTTGTATATTTCTTGAATGAGTCGAATCATAGGTGTTGTTTCTTTTTCCACCAGGGCTATAAATTTTTTTTAAAAATCAGTACAGTTCAATATTTAATATTTATACCCTAAAATAGTCCAATGAAAATGAGAATTTATAGAAATTGAAATTCCTTCAGAGTGCATCTCTCTCCCTACATATGAACAGTCCTGTGCTGTTCAATATGATAGCTACTAAACATGTGCAGCTATTTAATTAAAATTCAAATAACATTTGAGCTCTTCAGTCACATTAGTAACATTCGATAGCTATATATGACTAGTGGCTAAAATATTAGACAGTAGAAATAGAAAACATTTCCAATGTTACAGAATATTTTATTGAATAACTTGGAAGTCTTTCATGAGGGACATCAAAGGAATATTTGGAATTGGGCATGACACAGACATTTTGAAAGAAGAATTAATGGGTGGTGGGATGGATAGGGAACATCTCCACTTTAACTACAATATCAATTAAATTCAAAAGCCTAATTACAAAGAGAGGGAGATGCATCCATTTACCTAGGAATATCTCAAGCTTATCATTCTTTATGGCAGAGTAGTACTCCATTGTATTAAAAAACCACATTTTCTTTATCCATTCTGCTGTTGATGGGCTTACTCTTAAGTGAAATAAATCGGACACACATGTTTAAATACCGCATAGTTTCACTGGTGTGAGAAACGGAAGTGTAAATAGAGCGTAAAATGTATTATATTGGGAAAGGGAAGGAAGTGTCCAAATGGGAAAGGGAACAAGGGAGGGGGAAAGGAACAGAGGGACAAGAGAAATAAGAAATGGAAGGAAAAAAAAAAAAGGAAACGGAGCTTTTGTAAATAGGGAGGGAGGAGGGGGTGGGGGAGGGGAATGAAAAAAAAGAAACAACAATATATGTAACGTACAGGTACAAATCCCCTATGATGAATGTTATCACTACGTACATCTAAAATGTACCATTAAAATAAAAAAAGAGAGAGAGAGAAGATGTAAAAGAATATCACTTACATATGACTCCTTAAATACTTCACCCAAGAAGATATAAACAGGATTACGTGAGGGTTTTCTCTTCCTCAAAGGTAAAGAAGGTACTTTCTTAAAATCTAAATCCCTAACATTTCACTCAGAGAAGAATAAAACAGATAGCTTCCCTACTGCTTAACGTCCCATCCCTAAGGATACTGAAGTACAAAACAACTGAGTTCAGTTCCACAAATACATTAAATTCCTGATGTGGCATATGACAACAATAGCAGAACCAAGGAAAAACTGTCTATTCGTGTTGAGTAACTGTTGATTCAGTTTGAAGAAGGCAAAACCTTTTCTATTTAGTTCTGCATGGTACTTCCAAATTAAGGACTCTTTAAAAAGATTATCAGTAACTGAAGAAAATGTGGAGAGGTCCAAATAGAACTTTAGAAAAGAAATAAAATCTACAATTCACAAAAAGCTCTAGTCAATAAAATAAGAAAGTTTCATGCTTCAAATCAGTTTGCTTTTATTTATCAATTATACAGAAATTATTAATTTATCCTTACTTAAAATATACTTTTAAACTTAGTTATTACTTCATTAAAAAAAAACTCAAAAAGAAAAAAAAAACTCACCTTCAGCCTGCATGCGAGTTCTAATAAGGTTCAGAGGGAAGCTTGCTAACTGCCCACAAGTATGAGACAATGTACTACAGCCCACCAAAATCATTATTCCAGGGTTTACAGAGTTTTCTGCATAATGTTCTAGCCAATAATTCTTCAAAAGCTAGCAGAGAAGAGAGTAAAAAATTAACTATTATGCAACTTTAAGTAGAATGGAGTTTTAGTACGGAAGGGGTATCTGTGCCATCATATTAGGACAGGATGCACAGATATCTTCATATAAATAACCCGAGTTGTGAGTTCTCCTGTGTTTCTGTCTCCGTGTATGTTTCATTTTGCTTTTTTTTTTTGTCTGTTTTTTGTTTCTTTTGCTTGTTTATTTTGGTTTCAAAGATAGTCAAAGACTGGGGCTAGGGATTTAGCCCAGTGCTTGCCTCACAAGCACAAGGTCCTGAGTTCAATCCCCAGCACCAAAAATAAAATAAAATAAAGATAGTCAAAGACTACAGCAAAATTCTGTATGTTATCACAGGATTAACAAAATACCATAGAGAAGAAGACCACACAATCTACTGCAGGCTTAAAAAAATTATACTTTCTCAACTTTTAAGAAAGATTATCTTTCCAAATTTGCTTTTCTTTGAATAAAAGTGACTAAAAATTATTTAGAAATAGAACACATTTAAAAATAAAACATCACTAAGTACTTTTGCAAAATGTCTATTTATTAAAGGATAATAGGATTAAAGTTAAAGCACCATTACTATTATATGGGACAGTTGTCCAATATCTAATCTGATGCTTTTGAAAAAGTAAATGACAAGATATCTTCCTTCAGTATGTACTTACAGTCATGTAATAATAAAAAAGAGAACCCTGTAAAGGCCCTCTGATATGGATGAAGAAGATACTAAACTCCAAAAATGAAAGAATGGAGAAAGCCCAATACAAACAGTGGCAATAATTTTCATAGTATTACAGAAGCAAGAAACAAAAAGACATATACGCTATAATATTCAATGCTTTAAATATTTACTGAAATGTAATTGTATTTTGTTAAAGTGCTAAATTAGATTTGCTATCTTTCAGATGATGGTAGCACTACTTGCAAAAAAAATAAATAAATACTAGCAGGCCTATCCCAAGGGAGCCTATTTCCATATTGAGAATGAATTTGTTATTTTAATCACACATTCCCACCTGGCTCTACTGTTATGCTGGTCTGCCTGAGACAGATGTATGATCATAAAAATGAAATGACTGGCTGAAAGCAGAGCACCTTGGAATCCTGCCTGATGAGGACTTCATTTTCAGGGTTTTTAACCCTATCTTTATCTCATCCCAAATCACTAATTATTTCTCTCTTCAATTCTAATTTTTACAGCTGTGTAATAATGATTCAGTTTTCTAAATCTTACTTGTATATGAGATTTTTCTGAGCAGGTCTCTCCTGGAATAATTAAAAATCCAGACTATTTCAAGATGTAACCCAAGAATCCTATTTTTTTTTAAAAATCCACATGTTACTTAAAAAACACTATTTTATCAGAATTTATGTCTATAGTCATCAAGAACCAATTTACAAAAAAAATTCTAAACCAAAAATTATTGGAATATCAGATGTCTAACATATAAATGAAAAGGCCAAATTAAAACACTGAGTTCACTTCTGGTCAGAAGCTATTTCATGCAAAATCATTTATATTTTTAGGATAAAAAACCATTGTGGTATCATATCTTCAAATCTAACACATAATGTCATATTTTGGAGTGAACGCACCTCATAAACAGCAAGATCTAAGCCTGCATAAGGTATGATGCCCAGCAGGTTAGGAACATAACCTTTGAAAAAGGCTCGTGCACCCTCTTGTTTCAGAAGCTTCTTGATACAATCAACAATCCCAGAATACTCTCCACTTTTAGCTACAATCAGTCTGGTCTTTATTACCTACATGTAAAAGAACATAATAAAGGCATATCAATCAGATTCAACAACTCATCCAGCAATCTGGTAAGCTTTATTATATCATCATATTTGCAAATTTTTATAGAAATCAAAAAATAAAGCAATATTAAATATAATTATAATTGGAGGGCTGGGCATGTAGCTTACTGGTAGAGTTCCAGCCTAGCATGCATGAGGCCCTGGGTTCAAGCCCTAGAACCATAAAATGTAACTATAACTTACTTATCAATAACCAATATAGTACAGACGTTTTTAAAAATATTCAAAAAAGAAGATAAAATTAGTGTGCCTGAAACAAATTAATTTGAAATAATATTACTGCTACAGAATAATGCAAACATAGTCAAAACTCAAGTTTAAGAAAGTATATGGTCATGTTAAAGTGAACAGCCAATATGAAAAAAAGCACATATATATGCTTAAAATGTATAACCTGGGATTATTTTAGTAAAATTTGTAAACTGTATTTTAACATGACTTGGATTAAATCTGTGCTCATGAAGTAATAACATCACAGAAGCCATGAGGACAAAATTTGGCTCCAGCTAGCTCTATATTCTCAATATTCTCATGCCCAATGCAATTATTCTGAAAGGGTCTTGCTCCTTCTTTTCTTAGTTTTCATTAATTTAACTTAAGAGAACTCCGTACACACTTGGAGAAGTGGCTTTCCCAAACAGCCAACATAGAAAAAGCATAAACTTGTCTTGATGAAGGAAACCGTGTAATGTGAGAGTCAGTAGGAAGCCTTTTAGTTCATGGACCTCTCAGAAGGACCAGACAATTCAGATAATACCACTCTTAAAATTCTCGGCCCTCTCCAGGGTAGTGCACTTCACTCTAACCCAAGCAAATATTATCCGCCTGCTTCACTGGCATGTTTTTCTCCTCTTTATAAATTAAGATATTCTCACATAGAAGACCCCAAAAATTCCACAAAAAAACTTCTAGATTTAATAACTAAACTCATTTGCATAGCTGGATACAAAGTCAACACCCAAAAGTCAATAGCATTCCTATAAACAAATAACAAACTCACTCAGAAAGAAATAAGAGAAGATATACCTTTCACAATTGCATCAAAAAAAATGAAATACTTAGGAATCTATCTAACAAAGCAAGTAAAAGATACTTACATTGAAAACTACAGTTCCCTAAATAAGGAAATTGAAAAGGATATCAGAAAATGGAAAGATATACCATGTTCTTCGGTAGGAAGCATCAACACAGTAAAAATGGCCATACTTCCTAAATTACTATACAGATTTAACACAATTCCAATCAAAATACCATTAACATACTTCGCAGAGTTAGAAAAAGCAATCACGAAATTCATCTGGAACCAGAAGAGACCAAGAATAGCAAAAACAATCCTGGGCAACAGGGGCAAGGAAGGAGGCATAACAATCCCTGACCTGAAACTATACTATAAAACTACTGTGATAAAAAACAGCATGGTACTGGCAAAAAGACAGACTGAAGGACCAATGGAACAGACCAGAAGATGCAGGAACAACTCCAAACACACTCCAATACCTCATCTTCCACAAAGGAGCCAAACATCCTCACTGGAAGAAAAATAGCCTCTTTAACAAAAGTTGCTGGAAAAACTGGCATGCCACATGCCAAAAACTAAAACTAGACACATGTCTCTCACCACATATTAAACTAAAATCAAAGTGGGTCAAAGATCTAAACATTAAAACAGAAACACTAAGTCTACTGGAGAATAGAACAGGAAGAACTCTCAAAGACATAGGGGTAGAAAAAAAATTTATGAACAGAACCCAGTCTGTACAGGAAACAATACGAAGAATCAGTGCTTGGGACCACAACCTATTAAAAGGCTTTGGCACAGCAAAAGAAATCACCAATAGAGTAGGGCAAAAACCCACAGACTGGGAAAAAATTTTTTCCAGCTGTCCCTCAGACAAAGGTCTAACATCTAGAATATATAAAGAACTCAAAAAATCAGACTCCCCAAATTTAAAGACCCTATCCAAAAATGGGCATCTGAAATGAATAGACATTTCTCACATGAAGAAATAAAAGTGGCAAATAAATGTATGAAAAAGTGTTCAACATCACTAGTCATTTGAGAGATGCAAATCAAAACAACATTAAGATTCCATCTCACTCCAGAAAGAACAGCTATTATCAAGAAATCAACCAACAACAAGTGCTGGCGGGGCTGCAGGGAAAAAGGTACTCTCCTTCACTGTTGGTGGGAATGTAGACTGGTCCAATCACTGTGAAAGGCAGTATGGAGATTCCTCAAAAAACTACAACTAGAGGCTTTATTTGACCCTACTATTCTTCTGTATGGTATCTTCCCAGAAGAACTGAGAACATCATACCACTGCAATATATGCACAACCATGTCCGTAGCAACACAATTTGTAATAGCTAAGTCTTGGAAACAACCCAAATGCCCAACAACTAAGGAATGGTCAAAGAAGATGTGGTTTTTCTACACAATGGAGTACTACTCTGCCATAAAAAAGGATATAGACTAGAGACATTTGTAGGTAAATGGATGCACCTTGAGAACATACTCTTAAGTGAAATAAATCAGACACTCATCAATACACATCAAATTGTTTCTCTGATATGAGAAACCATAAGTGTAAATAAGGACAAAGAAGTATAATAGATATTACGTAAAAGAAAGATAATATTCAAAAGAGAGGAGAACTAGAAATGGAGAAGGGGAAAAGAAGGAAGGGAAAAAGGAAAGAAAGGGGAAAGGGAAAAAATGGAAAAATAAAATAAACCTGCTGTAAATAGTGAAGGGTGGGAGAGTGGAAGGGAGGGATGAGGAAGAGGGGGGGAAACCACGATACATCATGTACAGGTACAAAATAACCATGATGAATGTGATTATTATATATAATGTATAATGTACCAATACATGTTCTTAGTAAAAAAATTAAATTTAAAAAATAAAAATAATACATTAAGATATTCTCAAAAGTTGTCTCCTCAGCATTAAAAAAACCTACATTTTCCTTAGGCAGCCCCAAGGGTGCAAATAACTTTATTTTTATTTGGGGGAGATTTTTCCCATTTTTATTTTTATTACTACATATTTGCAATACATAACGTTTATATTTCTCATGGGAATCAGTACATGTACATAATGCATCTTAATACCTTTTTTCATTCTTTTTCCCTTCCCTCTCTCCCCCATCTCTCCATCTCTTGGTCCCACTCCCAATTGTAAAAAATCTATCTCCCTATTGCCTATTATCTAGCTTTCATTTTCCTCTTTATTTATATTTTGGGTTTCTGCAGGTGAAACACAAATACTTGAGATTTGAAGTCTCGGTATCACCTTTGTAACCACCCACTGAAACTGGCTGTCTCACCAATAACTGAAATTAAATATATGCAAATCTGAACTCATCACCTCTGAGTCCAGCTCCATTCCTCTGTGCTCTACCTCTGGGAGATCTAAGTCAGAGGCAGCTAAACTTACAGGCACATAACCTGGATCAAGCTTTGCTTTCTTCCTCGCCCTTTTCTTTGCTTTTCATATTTCAAGTTGCTCATTCCTGCAACAGCTCTAACAGGAGTCAATTTGTCCTAGTTACTATCATATTTCAAACTCTTACTATCTCTTCTCTGACTGATATCTTGTCTTCCTATCTCTCCAGTCTCTTCTCTAAAAAAATTATCAAGACCAAATTTCAGACTCCAAAGTCTCTAATGACTTATTTTTTAATGAATTAAAATTAAATTCAAGAGTCTTTCCGATCAGGTCCCAACGTTTCACCTATGCTACTGTATAGCCCAAAACTAAACACCTACTTTTTTAAAACCTTCATTTCTTTGCTCAAGCTGTTATTTACACCTAAATTTCCCTTCCTTGCAATCTCTACATGTCCAAATTTTAAGCCAAGCTCACACATTCTATTCATATCTTTCATGAA
This sequence comes from Hystrix cristata, assembly GCA_004026905.1. NCBI lineage: Eukaryota > Metazoa > Chordata > Mammalia > Rodentia > Hystricidae > Hystrix > Hystrix cristata. The sequence goes on along the minus strand of PVJO010030482.1, from coordinate 4,408 downwards.
ATCCCTACCTACAAACAATTTCTTTCTTGGAGTGTCCATATATTGATATGCACTGTGTACTGATCTGTCTTCTACAATTGATTTTTCTATTTTGGATTTTTCTATTTTCATCATTATTTTGGATTTTTATCAAGAAATTATTTCTCTTTCTACACCATAAGTTACATGATTAAAATCTCTATCTGACTTTTCTCTGGATCCTGTACAGTACCCAGTAAAGTACTTTAAACTTAGTGGATATGCAATCTGATTTCCCTGATTAATGAGCAAGTGATTCAATCAATCAAGCAAACTGTTTCTTCCTAATCTATCTACAATATTACCTTTGTAGTAGACAGAAAAGCATATACTGAGACTGACACTTGATATAAAACTTAAATCCAATAGTTATGATACTATTTCTTTTATAAAGTATTGATCTGAGATTTGTTTGTAAGAGGTTATAATCTGTATTAAAAGCATACCTTTAGTTAAAATTTTATAATAACACATACCTCCATGGGGTAAATACAGGTCTGGGCAGTTGCACCAGCTAATGAACCAGCTATAAATCTTTCAAGAACTCCTACACGAGCACTATCAAAACTAAGCCATTTCTTATACTGCATAAACGAAAGTATGGAAAAGTAAGTATTAGTGATGTAATATATACTATTTCCAAATTTACATTAATAGTATAATATCAAATAATATAATTATACTAAAATGTGTAACAGATACTTGATATAAGCACAGCCTAGTACAATACCTAATTTTAATTTCTATGTAATAGGAAGGTATGTAAAAGCCCTCTATTCAGCCTCATTTTCCTTTTTTTCTGCTGAATAAGTTAAAGCCCTCTATTCAGCCTCATTTTCCTTTTTTTCTGCTGAATAAGTTAACAGCAATATTAAATTACTTAAGCATATTTATCGATCTGTTATTTATGAATCTGCAATGACACGAGGGAATAGGAAGTGTCTTTTATCTCTTTTCAGCATCACGGAGAACTCTTACTATTGTTTGGTTACTGGGTGATCGGGAATAGTAACAATATGAGAGGTTCTGTTGTTACAAGGAACACTTCGTTTCTGTTAGCTCAAGTAACAGGTAAGAATACTTGTGCCAAAAAGGAAAATCTAAATCTAAGCCTAAAAGTTAGCCTTTAACAAGGACTAAAGCAAGCCAAGTTTCAGGGAGATTGAACCTAGAAAATCATTTGGGATCTAAGATACCTTTAGCAAACAGATTCTCTTGTAATCGCCAAGGTAGAATGATTTCTTATTTGCCTTTTCTAGTAGTCTATCACCATTGTGATTCAGCTACTCTCCATGATCTAATTCTCTGGTTTTCAAATCAGTAACTCTCCACCAGAAGGTGTAAATGGTTCAATTCGTGTGGCAGAGACTATCTGTTCCCAGTACTCTTCATTTTCTTCTTCACTTTAGTAACACAGCTACAGATTACATTCAGTAACAGCTACAGATCACATTTCCCTTTTCTCCCTTTGAGATAATCTGACTAGGTGACTAATTTTGGCCAGTGAGATATGAGAGGAAGTTGGGTGTGCAGATGCTGAGAAATCACCCTAAAGATGCTTGTCTTGACTCGTCCTCTTTCTTCTACCTGAGAGTAGCAAGGGCAAGTATATTCTTTAAACCCTGCATTGAAGATGGCAGAGTTACAATTAACCCTGAACCACTTGCCTCTCCCTTATTTAAGCTATTGTATTTTGTAACCCTTTTGTTACAACAGCTTAGAATGAACTTACCAAGTACAGAAATTGATTCTTAAATGTGGAATGTACTATGGTTTACACAAGTGTCCCAAAGGTCCACATATTAAAAGATTGGTCCTCACGCTAGCATTATTGAGAGATAATAGGTGGGTCTGTTAATAGGTGGGGGTCTAGTGGGAGGCCATTAGGTAACTGGGAACCTACCCTTGAGGAGGAATATGGGACTGCTACCCATTCTTTCTTTTGTTCTTGCATCCTGGTTCATAGGGTGAACAATTTGCTCTGCCACATGCTCCCATCATGATGAGCAGTGTCATCAGAGGCTCAAAGCAATGCTCCCAGTGCCTAACTTTAGACTGGAAATGCCAGAACAATGGGCCAAAATGAACCTTTTCTCTTAATAAGTCATCTGTCTCAGGCATTCTGTCATAGTAACTGGAAGCTGGTAATAGAGAAAATTGGTACTAAGAAGTGGGACCACTGTGGTAACTACACCTGACAATGCAAAAGAGCCACTGAAATTGGTTTATAGAAGGAATCTGGAAGACTTTGGACAAGCATGCTTGAAAAGGACAAAAACTGCTCTAAGCAAATCCTATGAGAGATTCTGGTGAAAGTTCAGAGTGCTGATAAAAATGTGGGCAATAAGAGCTATGCTAATGATGCTTTAGATGGAAATGAAGACTATATTGAGAACTGAACTTAAGGATACCCTTGTTAACTCTGAAAAAATAATTTGGCTTCATTTTGTCCATGACCTGGGACTCTGTGAGAGGTCAGGCATAAGGTGATGGACTACCATACTTTGTGGGGGAAATTTAAAGGCAGAAAATAATTTAGGTTACAGCACAGGTTGGCTGCTTTCAGTCAAATTTGCAGTGAGAACTGGGAACAAATGGAAGCAAAGTGGAGAGACTGTAAAGGAGCATATGATAAACTATGGCCAAGAAGGGTACACTGCTAAAGAGATTTGTGTTGTTAAAAAGCCAAATAGCCAGGCACAGTGGGGTTGTCCTGTAATTCCAGCTACTCAGGAGACTGAGGCAAGAAGATCATGAGGTGAGGTCAGCCCATGCAACACACAGAGAGAAGACTCAAATAACTAAAATTAAAAATAAAAAGGGACATTACAGCTAATGTCACAGAGAGAAGAATGACTATAAGAGACTACTAAGAAGAATATATGCCAACAAACTAGATAACCTATAAGAAATGGATAAATTCCCAGAAAAAATGAAATCTACTAGATGAATCAAGAAGAAATAGAACAGACCAACACAAAGAAGAAGATTGAATCACCAACCAAACTTCCAGTAAAGAAAAGCCAATGATCAGATGGCTTCGTGTAGGAATTCCACCAAATATTTTATTTTTTTATTTTTTTAAACTAAGAGAAGACAATTTATTTAAAGATGGTGAAAAAGGGGGGAAAGAGAGATAATAGCTATTCAACAAGAAGGGAGTATTCAAAAATGAAATACTCATGGGCTCTTCTCTTTAGTCTCTTTTTATTGAGTTTTTCCTTGTATTGGCCCTTGGAATCTGATAGGCTCCTGGGCTTGTCTGTCACCTTCACTTCACATTTCTCTTAGCCATATATGACCTTTCCTTGCCTTTTGGTAGAGAATAAGATCATGAGTGGGTGCCTTAGGGCCAGATTATGTATCCACCAAATATTTTAAAAATTAATACCAATCTTTCTCAAACTCTTTCAGAAATTAGAAAAAAGAATACTTCCAAATTAATTTTATGAGGTATGAGGTCAGTACCAGAAACCAAAAACATCAAAAAAAAAAAACAATGATAAGCCTATTTCCCCAATGAACACAGATGCAAAAATAATAAAAAGCTACCAAACTAAATTCAAAGTCACATTAAAAGCATCATACACTATGATCAAGTGGTATTTATTCTTGAGATGCATAGATGATTCAACATACTCATATCATTGACAGAATGAAAGAAAAACACATGATTATCTCAACAGACACAGAAAAGGGATTTAAACAAACATTAATTGATGAATGGAACTCTCAATGAAATAGAAACAGAAGAAACTTATCGTCACACAATAAAGGTCACATATGTAAAGTTCACTGCTAACATTGCTGTGGTTTGAATGTATCCTCCAAAACTCATGTTGAAATTTAATTGCAAGTTTAACAGTATTAAGTGGGGCCTTCAGGAAGTGATTAGGTCATAGGGGCACCACAATTATCAATGGAGTAGTGTTTTCATCACAGGAGTGTTTAATTATTGCTACAGTAGATTGTAATAAAATGCGTCTGGATCCTCTGGTTCTTTCATGTGTGCTCATTGGCACTTTTACCTCCCAACACGGGACGATGCAGCATGAATTCCCTCACTAGACACTAGCATCTGGAACTTAGATCTCACAGCCTCTAGGGTGGTGAGAAGTCTCTTTTCTTTATCAATTACCCAGTCTGTTACATTTTTTATAGCACAGAAAATAGACTAAAACCATCACCATAACCAATGAGAAAAAAGTAAAAGTTTTCCTTTTACGATCCAGTATAAGACAAGAAAGCCCATTCCTGCCACTTTTGGTCAACACAGTATAGGAAGTCCTAATCAGAGCAATTAGACAAGAAGAATAAATAAAAATTCATTACTAAAGGAAAAAAAATAAAATTGTTTTCAGATGACATAATCACATATGTTAAAAAAAAA
>PVJO010030481.1:0-15445 GCA_004026905.1 Hystrix cristata | reverse complement strand
TAAAACAATGCTATAACTTCTGGACAAACTCTAAATATGAATGAAGTACCAACATTTTAGTGTCTGATTAAAAATAATTTAAAAATAGGTAATAAAACCAAATCTAAAATTCAGTAGCTATAACAAAATATATTCCTTGAAGGTGTCTTCCTATTCTCACCCCTCTATTCATCTTGTGCTTCTCTTCAGCAATTTCTCTTATGACCTGCTTGTGTCTTTTCCACATTCATAAGCGACAGGCCTGAGTCCCAGTGTAACTGCATTTGTAGAGAAGCCTTTTAAGGAGGGAATTAAGGTTTAATGAGGTCAAAAGAATGGGGCTCTAACCCAACAGTACTGCTGTTGTTAAAGGGGGGAAGAGATACCAGGTGTGCAGACAGAGAGAAGGCCAAGTGAGTGCAGAGAAAAGGTTGCAAGCTGCATTTCAATGAGAGAGAGAGAGAGAGAGCTAAAAGAAAATAAATTTCTGCTGTTTAAGCCACCAAGACTCTGCTATTTTGTTATGTCAGCCCTTGTAGACTGACACAATACCCTCCTAGTCACAGCTTATGCATCTATAACCTTTTTTCTATTAATAAGATCTTGATCTAAAAGGAGGGTACTTGGTCTGTGAAGTAGGTATAATGGAACGATATGATGAATGTTTAAATTAAAGAATAATTGTTACAGTAAAAGCCACAAATCCATTAATCTCCCTCAAAATACTTCCCCTTTGCTTTGAACACACATGTCCCATTCTTCTTGCTACTCTGTGGAGCAGTTCTGGAAGTCCTGTTGTGTGAGTGTCTTTAGTTGCACTGTGGCAGCTGCCTCAATTCAAAATATTCATCTTTCTTTTTATTTAGCTGTTACGTTTTTATCAGTACATGCTTGCAGTACATAATGATTACATTCCACGTGAGGAGTTGGTACATGCACATAACACACCTCAATTCTTTTTTTCATCCTCTTCTACTCCCTTCCTTTCCTTTCCCTCTATCTCTTGGTCCCTTTCCCTTTTGCAAAAGATCAAATATTTATCTTTCATTGTCTTTATGACTTTGGGGAAGAGCCAGAAATTGTGTGGCACCATATACATATGAATAAGGAGGGTAAGAATATATCATAAATTTATACAGGCCCATCTTTTCCCTGGATGGTACACGGCAGCAGCATTCACTGTACTTTTTATCATCCCTCATAGAGACACAAAAGAGGACTTCTCCTAGAATGGTTATATAAAGTGGCAAGAATGATGGGAAAAGTGCATTTTAGCCAAGAGGGATTAATGGCAATATGTCTTTTGCTGTAATACATTTTTAAAATGTAAACACACCATATGTTTTGATCAGCACTTGTATTTCGTTCAGTTTCTTTCCCAACCTTTAGCACAGGTCCATAGTTGATAATCAATAAATATTTATAGAGTAACATAGTAATGAAAAGACATTATTCTTTCTTCCTGATCTCTTTGTCCCTGCCTTCAGATCTGCCTAGCAAATTTGGTTGATTCACTCATAAGAATATTTGTTTCATCCCTTCTTCATAATTTCTGTAATCTTTGTCCAAAGTTATATCTCACTGATCTGCATCTCAGACTGTTAAAGTCTCCTCAAAATTCTGGCTTTCTTACATACAAGTGCCTTGATACATGGACAGAGGTAGTGTGGCTGTGTGGCTAAGAAAACCAGATTAGTTTGTTGGTTTGAGTGCGCTTTCTAGCTCTGTCATTTGTACGGTATGTGGTGGTCCTAATTTATGTGAGGCAGAGGAATATTCAGTAGATATATGGAAAAAATCACATTTACTCAAATGCGAATCGGTCCTCAACTTTAAAAATGTTTTGTAATTGATGTTACAATCGATGTCTAAATTCAGGTAAAGTATGAGAAGGCAAGATGACGTTAATGTTGAATCATTGGTTGATGTTGGTTGACATCTTTCAAAAAGCCACTGGAATATTGGCTTATTATCAAGGCATAGAAAAATGCATCATTCCCAGAAAGTGCTAATAACACCAGATTTCCAAACTCCTAATTATTGAGAATTGCATAATAGAGTGCTTTTGGTTTCTCTGGCAGACTTCTCATTAATATGTGAAGTGATAAAAATTTTTGATATTAATTGGAGTTTGGATTTTAGCCATGACTGGGGGATGGCTGTATTGACCTACTAATATTCTTAAGGATGGAAATTAGATAAGTCTTGAAATTGTTTTTGCGCCTTGTGAAATTAAGACTTGGAGACTCTTTAAAAATGTTGAGCCACTCTCTAGGTGACTCTTGGCTATGTGAACAAAGACAGAACTTTGATTTGAATTCCATAGTTAAGTTCCTTATTGTTACAGCCAAGGGTGGATGTAAGTGTCTTCGCTTTGCGGGTGAGTTTTGTTGTTCTAATGATGAACCGAAGACCAGGATTTGCCCTGGTATGTGTTTTGCATCGAACTCAGTACGTCTTATAATGTCTCAGCTGAACTGTCAAGCTCCCACTCGAGATTCTTCTGCTTCTCCACTAACAATGAAAGTAGGTAAGGTCAGAGTCGCTGAAAGTAACTTCTAACATAATGGACACTGATTGCTTAATGACAGTGGGCTCCTCTTCTGGAGGCTGTTTCTTACTCATTTCATTTCAAACAAGAGATGACTTCAAACCCTCTGTGGTGTCAAAAGTATATCCCGAGATAGTTTTTCTTCCCCTTCAAATAGCTGAATCAAAATGTGACTCGAAGTAAAATTTATAATGAAGTTCAGGTTCTAATTTGGGGGTCCATCGACTCTGGCTTCTGGGCCAAATCTGGTCTGCTTTTTACAGCCAGCAGACTAAGAATAGATTTACATCTTTTGAATTGTTGTAAAATCATCAAAAGAAGAATAATGTTTCGTGGCATCTAAAACTGGTTTGAAATTCAAATTTTAGTATCCATAAAGTTTTATTGGAATACAGAAATAGCTATTCACATGTTGTCATGTTATGATAGCAGAGCTGAGTAGACAAACGAAGATCATATGGCTTGCAAAGCTTAAATAGTTTCATTCTGGTTCTCTACAAAACAACTATTTTCACTTTAATTCCTACTGTAGTAAGAGAAAATTTGCAATTTTTAAGGTGAAGAAGAGTCAAATGAATATAGAGTCTACTATGATTATAATACTGTATGCGAGAAGGAGTTGGTTGATTTAGAAAAATTGTAAAACTCAGTGGTGGATAAAAATAAATATAGATTGTCACTGGCCATGCCTAATGAATTAATAAGTTCACTGATTATTCCTATTTTTTTTCTCAAGAGTGATGAAGGTAGAGGAAAATAAAAATGGCTTGGTTACTAGGGAAAAGCAATAGACCTTCCCCCTTCTCTGTAGGTATGAGGCCCACACAGGCAGGTGGGCAGGGCCTCCTCATTCCCTGTGTCTTGCCTGCTCGGCGGGCCTAGCACATGCCCCTGACTGTGCAGCTTGGGCATTTGACGAATGTCACTCTGTCCAGTGATTCAGTGGGTGCATCTCTGAAGACAACTTGCAAGAGACACTGAAAATGAGGAGCAGTTTGCTCCAAGAAGAGGAGCTGAAAACGTCTTTATCTCTCATCTGTTTACCAGCCTGGCCTTTATCTTGGTAATGTGTTTGTAATCAGTCTTTTCCTATAGACTCATATGGATTTAATTCATTCCCTGTGACTTTTCTTTATATCAGAGTCATTACCCTTGTTTATAATTTATGGGACTTTAATTTTTGCTTCCTAGACAAATGGTATGGTTCTTCTTGACCTTCAGGCGTTCCATAAATGCTTTTGTGAATCACCTGGTCACAGCATCTACAAGGGAGAACGAAACTACTTAACAGTGGGAGCAGAATATTTTTTGAATAAAAATTCCATCATTCCCCGGAAGTGTGGTACAGCAAGAAAAGAATATCCCTTTTTATTTGCACAATTGATTCTAGTTCCATCTCATCAATTGATGTCTGTTTCTCTCCAAGTGTGTCTGTCCTGCACGTATCAGATTACTTATCCAGGCCTAAGTTTCTTTGTAAAGTGAAGATATAAATCTAAAAAAGCATTTTTATTAATTTTAAGCACTATAACCATATTTTATATAAATTATTTCGTTATTCTTAAAATATATTTAAAATAGCATCATTCAGTTAAAATGAATTCATGAGTCTAAATTTATGACATTTGCTTTCACTGTCAAACAAAAGACAGGCGAACACACTAACAGTCTTTGGGGTGCTCAGATATGATTGTAGTGCAGAACTGAGTGTGTGTTTTCAAATAAAGCTTTAAAAACAGCTGAAGTATATTTAATAAATGCTATCAGAATTAAGACTTTGCAGAAGCCTGAGAATTCTATGCTGAATTTTTAAAAGACCTCTGTACTATGTCCTCTGAAAATTCTTTCTGGAGGGCAGTATATTAACAGGCATTTCTGTAAGGAGCTGTTTCCAGAAACTAGAATATTTCAGTGACTAGAGTTTCTGGAATAGTGGGTAAGATATTGGGTACCTGGAGACTGGTAGGTAAGACACACTCTCTGGTGCCAAGGGCCAAAGGAGCTTCATCTGCTATAACGGTGACTGCTACTGTGTTTTAGATTTCACTTAATTATACCTCCTGATTACATTAGCAAGAAAATGGGATTATTTACACTCCTTTCTCTCCTTTGTTCCAAGTCCTATTCCCAATATAATTGTCTCCATCTTTTTGAGACTGCTCTAAGTCAGAGTTTCATAAATTTTTACATGAACTATTGAAAAAAGCCTATAATTCATCTTGTTCCCTCCTGTAGCCTATAATTCATCTTGTTCTCATCCACATTCTTAGAAGAATGATCAATATAAAATCGGAATTTGATCATAAGACTGGATAAAACCCTTCAAAGGATCCCTAAGGTATACAAAGTCTATATCTTTACTAATGGCTTAACAGAGCTTTTAAGTATTACATTGACAGGAACCTTAGTTACTTCCTCTAGATCATTCACATCACTTTCATCTCACTCTTTATACTCAAGAAATAGAGAGTTTTAGTTCCTAGAAGATATGGTACTTTATTCACTAATTTATCTGGTGAAATTTCAAGGAATCTCTGTCACGTGCCAAAAAATGCAAAAAAATTGGAATAAAGTGAGCTGAAGTCCACTCACGGAGATTATATACTAGCCTTAGATGCTAGCCAGATTTTCCCCGAGCTGCCCATCAGGATGAATGCATTCAAGCATTCATTGTTGAGCTGCTGGAAGGCTTGGTAAGTTCCTTGCTGAGAATTATGCTTGCTGAAGAGGTGTACCCACTTTCATTGCCTGCTGAATGCTGGGAGGTAGAGCCCTGTCTACTATTCCTCAGTGCAAGGCGAGTCTGCAGGACCATCCTTGCTCCCCAGTCCTTATGAGATTGGTGAGTTGTGGGCTTTACTGCCTCACAGCTAACCTCCCTTTGCATCATCCTGCTTGTCGCACCTCTCATAGATCCCAGTGACATTCCCTTCTAAGTCTCCTAAATGTTGATCTCCCTCTCCAGGTGTGTCTGTTTTCTAAAAATTCTGATCTGTACCAATAATCTATGGTTGGAGAGGGAAAGGTAAGACACTGTACTACATTATCTCCCCATACAAATGGATATGGTTTTAAAATTGATTGCAAATTATATGAATATGATATAAACATAGTCTCATTTTTAAATCGAAATATTATAGAGAAGGCTAACCATCCCTTTGATTCATCCCCAGACCTTTTTTCCAAACATTTTTATAAGCATGAATATGCATTCCTGTGTGCTTTTAGACACTAGCTGTTATTAGCTTACGTTTTGCTTTACCTTATTCATATAAAATACATTTTTAGTATGTATAATACTTGGGAATTTTCTTTTACTCAATTTTAAGTGTTTGATCTCCATCTATATCCACATATTTGCCATACTCTCTTTAGCTGCTATATGAAGAGATCAGAGATATTTTCAAGGACTGATAGATCATATGCACATAAACTGTTGTTTGTGAGGCATTGTTCTAGGCACTGAGTACATACAATGGTAACCACGACAGATAATGATTGTGCTTCAGTCTTGGCAGTCATGTATATAGACTTAGAGTACATGCAGCAATATTTCACAGAATTTTGTGGGATACATGGTTAGAGTGTGATAGTATGAAATCAACACTTTCCCTTGTGGCTTCTTGAAAACTTCTAGAAGATCAAGAATGAGAAGTAAAGGTCAGAACTATTTTTTATGAAAATTAAAAATCAGGTGAAATTCTGGACTTCGAAATACATGAAAGAGATTCACAAAGCAGTGAAACAGACATGTAGGATGAAGCTGAGACAGACCTGGCAGAGAGAGAGTGCAGCAGCTCTTGGAAAGAGCCAGCAGAAATGTTACTACCTTGAATGGTACCGCAAGATGCACATAACTTAAATCCCATGTTTACTACTGAAAAAGTAAATGGTGCTCCAGCTGGTGGCAAGAGCTTTTCTTTACACAGCTTAGTTCCAGGGAGAGTAGTCTCCAGATGATCCTGATCTCTCTAAAGTGAGGTTACCCTCGGTTATATGGGGAATTTCCTGGAGGGATAACTGACTATTGGCTCACACCTGGTGGCCTGTTATCCCTGAGGTGGTATTCATCCAATTAGGAAAATTGTTCATAACTTTCCCCTTATTTTGGCTGGGGTGATCAATGATGCCACTTTGGTCCAGGAAGGTGTTCATGTCAGCCCTAATGCACAGGGAAGAGTCATTAGAGATTAGAAGAATTATCTGAAGTGTCTCCCTGTGGGCCAAGGAAGATTTTTGCAATTGCTAATACATTCTGTTATTCTTGGATTAATGCCTCCTTCCGGTGGAAAGGTAAATACAGAAACTTGAGAAGAAAGCCAGCAGGCATTCTAAGGCAGCCCCTGCTGCTTTAAGGGCATTATTGAGCTGTTTGTGTTCAGGACCTTAGCAGGTCAGGTTGATGTCAGTACTGCAGGTTGGCCTCACTCTGTGGCTCGAAGTCCTGCCTCCATGAGTTGCTGTAAGATGACATGGAGATGATTTGGTACTGGTCACTTTGGGTCAGATTAATTAGAATGAATAATAGAAGATACTCATGGAAAAATTTGCCACAAGCTGAGAACATAGAAAGGTGAGGGGTAGATATTGGTAGAAGACAGTTCTCCATGAGCTTTTTGTGTTTCTGCATGTATATCTTGCAGCAGAGGTAGACTTTTTAATTCTAAACTGCTTGTTCAAGAACTTATGTATGATGCACAGCCTTAGAAGACAGAGGTGTTATCTCCTTCTGCAGCAAAAGATAGGCTTTCTTGCTATGCAATAAAATAAGATAATGGTTCCTTCTGTAGCAAAGGGGATCCATGCTTACTACCTATTGTAAAAGGCTGGTTTTTTCCTATGCTCAGGGCTTTCTCTTATAATACAATGTAATGTTTATGCAGGTAACATCTGGTACTGATTGAATTCCAGCATAAAAAATGATGATACTAAACACTGTTATTGCTACATGTAATAATCTGTCCTTTGTTTTTGATCTTGACATCTTATATCTTCTACTGGCATACATGAAGTGATAATAAGCCAATTGTTTAGCTTGTAAATGAGGGGAAATCTCGAACTCTTCAGACTTCCTTGTGGCATAGTAACAGAGCAAGTCAGTGCCTGCACTACAGAACCCTTAAGGAACATATATACATCATAAAATTAAATATTGGAAAAATTATTGATTAAAGTGGGTGGTTGAGAAGGCAGAAGGGCAGAGGTAAAAATATTTTCATTGCTGACATAAAAATTAATGCATGTGACATAGAGAAATAGATTAAGAACATTATATTAAATAATAAATGCAATCACTAGAGCAAAAACACAAACTTTACATATCAGGACTAATAAATGCAAAAGCAAGCAAATGGACCATAGAGTAAAACTATTTTTAAAGCTATAAAGCATGTCAGCTATACCTGAATAAAGATAAAAAAATAAAGTTACAATAAATGAAATCATCAGATTATATATGTGCACAATCTCTTAACTGAAGTCCCTTGACTCCATTATATTTCAGGTTTTAGAATTATTCAGCTTGTAGAAAAGCAATATGGTGCATATAACGTGTATTTTTAAACATCCCTGGAGAATCTGAAGCAGAATTTTATAATTGAATACTTTAATACTTTGCAACCAAATATTTTCAGAAAGTGGGTTAAAATATTATAATTAATCTCATAACATATCGGGTTAGGCTTTGCAATCAAATGAATTAAAAATACTATCAGTTTTTAGAGGCTTTACGAAGTGAAAATTGTGGATAAGGAGACCTTGCACTCTGACAGCATTAACACTAATTTTCTCTATCTCATCAAAAATACAGATGGTCTATTAAAATAATTTTCAGATTGGATCATAATACCAAGCCCAATTTTGAGCCTTAAAACAAGAAACAAATTTCTTTAAAACAAAGTAACTGAAACAAACTAACTTAAAAAGATGCAAAAAGCCTTACCAAAAAATAACACAGACACCACGATCGTAACGTCACTTGTCTTAGTTACTTTCCTGTTGCTGGACACAACAGCCAACAGCCACGACTTACAGAAGGAGAGCTTGATGTTGGCTCAGAGTTTCAGAAGTTTCCCTGCGCGTCAGCCAGCTGCAGCAGAAGCGGGATGGTGTAGGTGTCAGTGGAGGAAAGCTGCTCACATCGTGGTGGTCCAGAATCGGAGACAAAAGGGAAGAGCCTGGAAGAGATAGGGTACCCTTCTTGGCCACGCCCCCAGTTATCTGCCTCCAAGGCCCCACCTTCTAAAAGTTACAGCCCCTCATGGTCCAATCTTCTTCCTAAAGCTCCACCTATATTAATATCTAGAATATACTAAGAACTCAAAAAAATTAGCCGCTCCAAATTTAAAGACCCAATTAGAATTGGACATCTGAAATGAATAGACATTTCTCAGAAGACGTACAAATAGCCAATAGATACATGAAAAAATGTTTAACATCACTGGCCTCTTGAGAAATGCAAATTAAAACAATACTGACATTCTACCTCATGCAGAAAGAATAGCCATCATCAAGAAATCAACCAGTAACAAAGGCTGACAAGGCTGTGAGGGAAAAAAGGAACACATCTTAATTGTTGGTGGGAGTGTAAACTGGTACAATAACTAAGGATATCAATATGGAGATGCCTCGAAAAGACAAAAATAGAAATTCCATTTGATCCAGATATTCCTCTTCTAGGTATCTTCCTGAAAGACTTACAGCATCATACTACAGGATGTATACATACCCATGTTTATAACGGCACAGTTCGTAATAGCCAGATGTTGGAAGCAGCCTATATGACTCTCGACAGATAAATGGATACAGGAAATGTGGTATTTATACACAATGGGCTGCTACTCTGCCATGAAGAAGGATAAACTGGAGTTATTTAGAGCAAAATGGATACATTTGAGACCATAATATTAAGAGAAGTAAATCAAACACACAAGCTTTTATTTGAAACTATACAATAAAATAGACAAACTTTTAGCTAATGTTATTAAAGTAATGGGAAAAAGAAAAAAATAACAGCAAGAAGAAATAAAAATTCTAAAGAAGATATAACTACATAATTCAAGAAATACTTTTTTGTGTGTGTTTCTAAACTATGTAATTTCTAAGATTGATAACTCAATGAAATGGAGATTTTTTCAAGAAAATGTGACTTATGAAATTTATGTACTAGAGAAAGAAAATGTAGATTATTCACTACAAATGAAATAAAAATTTTCAAATAGCTGGTTTGCAAAATGTGCTAAGGTTAGATAGACATGTGAAAGAATCCCAACCAAATTTTTGAGATAAGGTAGACCAAAATTACCTAATCTATACTAGAACATAAAAAAAGAGGAAAACTTGCAAATTATTCTGATAAGCCATGTAAAATGTTTATGAAACCTGATAAGGGGTGAAAATAAAAACATAGACTAGTCTTATTAATGAATATAGATATAAAAGTTTATAGCATTATCAAGACTACTGTAGGTTACTGAAAAAATAAACAGCAAGACCAAGAATATGGAATGCTAAGATGGCTTAATGAATCTATTGGGACAATTTATGTTTTTTGAATTTTTTTATTATTGGCTATATTTGCAATATATGAAATTTACATTTGTTTTGAAAATACATATATATACATATGTTAAAAAGATTTATCGATATTTCCTAATTCTGAAAATAAGCCGAGGTCATTCTATATGACATTAACTGAATTAATTATATCTTTTTAAATTTTTTTTATTATTTTTACCAAGAACATGTATTGGTACATTGTATACATAATTATATTTTTAATTTTCCTTTTTTTGTCATATTAATAAGAACATTGGTATTATACAATGTTCAAACATGATACAAGAGCAATTTAGATTATCAGGTCACTCTTCATTGACTAAATATGGAAAGTGAACATATTTGACTCACATTTTTTCCCTATTATTGTTATAGTTCTGTAAAATCCAGTTATCTGTCATACCATGCAACTGAAAGATGCACTTGGCTGAAGATTTTGAAATTTCTGGGTGATGTCCACTAGAGATAACGCTGAATGGACCATGAATGTGCAGCTCTTATAGGCTACACATATAGGCTGGGATCTAAGGCAGGCCAGAGATGCTCAAAATGGGCCCTTCCATAGACATTCATTTCCCTTTACGTCCATCATGGTTGGCTAAGTAACACATAAACTTTCTTTCCACATCCTCAAGATACATATTTTAGTTAAATACTTCAGTTTTGGAGAATAATTTCTAAAGCTAAAATACTAATAATTCCCATTAAATGTAATACACAAATATTTATCTTACATAAGTATGGTTGTAAATAACTTCTCATAACTACTGGGTTAAGTTAATTTGAAAAATCAAGTTTGTTGGGAAAAGATATTTAATCATGTATTTCTATTTTCTTAGGAGATCTGTGGACTTGGACTTGGTGTTTTGATAGGGGTATTAAGCTCATTACAAGATCTGTGAAACTAGCTAAAAATATGTTGTAGACATTGCTAAGACTTATTTGAGAAGAACCTTTTTTTTAAAGAACAATTGTAAATAATAATTATATATTAAAATAGGCAGAATTATCTATGAAAACTGTTTTTCATTTTGTATACCTGGTTTAGTATTAATTTTGCAAGCACCTTCCCCACACCCTCTCATTTGGCGGCCAATAAATGTTAAGAAAAAAACAGTATTACTGACAACTCGGAGTCTTCATTTGTCAGATGGTTCTAGGCCTCACTGAGTATCAATTTTGAGTCACTATTTTCAGAACAGCTAGAGCAGAAGAGATTAGATCAATAGGCATGAATAAATCTTAATTTTGTTGAGATTTATACCTGTTGTGTAATAAACACAGATAAATGCTTCTGTATCCAGCAAGATGCATTGATTTAGATCTTGCAAAAGTTAAATGTTAGCTTGAAATTAAATTTGTGGTGACATGGTAAATGTAACCAAGACACTGACAGTAGAGGTCAGCACATGGCTAGTGGAGATGGCATGGGTGGGATGGGCAGGAAGAGAACTAAGGTAGCCAGTAAATGGTTTACTCAGATACATAATCAGGCAGAATGTACATGCTATTCATGGTGTTGTAAAAGCAGGAGTTCTTTTCAAATTCAGAAAAAAAAACTGTAGCCTTAAGAATGAAAATGTTAATTAATATTTGCAATTTATCATCCAACACTGGCCCTTGGAATCAGGAGAATGATTTCTCATTCATCATATAACTGGAAGTAAATTGTAAAACCATGTTACTAAGAAACTGTTTGTATCTGAAAGAGAATTAAGTGAACTGGGGCAGAGATGGGAAAAGACTTCTTTTTCTACAGTTTACCTTTTGTATATCTTGAATTTTACATCATGAGACTATAGTAATATCCATTCAGATCACTGAATCATACAAAATAGATAAAATAAATACCTCCTATTCAGATGGAAACTTAAACATTAAATCCAACATTTATAAGAATTTGTATGAAATACAAAACCACCTCCTACACTCACTGTATACTCCTTGTTCTCCTTGCACATTGCATTATCTCCGATCCTTTCTGTCTTTTCTTACTCAAAGTTTTTAGGCGATTTTTGCCTTCACCTTTCCTTTACTTCTTTAGCATATTCCACAATGCTTTGCCTATATAAGGCATGCATTAAATACTTGAAAGATAAATGACAGACAAAATAAACCACTGAAGTACTAAATTATGTCTAGCTTTGGCTTGATGAAGGGATGCATTGAGACTGGCTGAAGAGGGAGAAAAATAAAAATCATAGGTCTGTAAGGTGAAAGAACATCAGAGCTGAAAGGGATCTTGAAGATGACCTAACTCTAGTCTTCCTCATGTAGGAACCTGAGGCTGAGGGGGGTCTAACAGCTGAGCAGTTTAGACTCAGCGAAGACAAGATTTTCAAGTCTCAAGTGGCTCAAGCGAACTCATTATGCTTTTCATTTTCCTCAGAAATAAATTCACACTTGTAGTTGACCGGGAAGAATTCTTTTTCCTGGAATTACTGAAGAGTGCAAAGTAATCACGTCAAGAATTACTATTTTGAGAGTGAAAGTGTTAGGAAGACCTTCAGAAATGAGCAACTTATCCTGGGACGCTTAAGGGCATCTCTGGTTTTTTCACACCAGGTGAAAGTGTGTTGACATCAATTACAAAGTAGGAAGTTGTAATGCCAAAAAAAAAAAAAAAAAAAGGAATGTGGGTAACAGCATCTAAATAGTCATCTCAGGCTTTCAGCAGCCACCTCCAAAAATGAGAGAGTCCCACAAACTCCTTTGGCATCTATCCATTAGAATGTGTTATAGCACATAAATGCAGAAGATAAAACAGTAAAGAAAATTTCTTTACAGAATCAGATCCTGGGCGTGCATGACTCAGAGTAACTTGATATAAGTCTAGTCGTTGATTTTATTTTTCTATTTTTTTTCCACCATACTCAGTTGATTGTTATTTGAATTTGAAAAGGTGAAAGGTAATATTATTCACTATTGTGGACAATGATTTTCCGAAACAGGTCATATAAGAGCGATAGGGCATTTATGGGCACCTGAATCCAACATCTTAATCCCTATATGAAATGAGGCATTTCTGCAGGAATTCTTATTTAACTTTCAGAGAAATTTGTAATTGCTTAGCAAGAAATGTGACTTGAATTACTAACTCTCCGTAATGGACCCCACTTTGTGAGTCCCCATGATCCACTCTAAGCTTAAACTTCACCTCAACAAAGCTCAGTCTGTCTGCCAGAGGGCAATTTACGTATAGATTAGCTGTCTCCAGCTACCTCTAGGAAATGACTATCAAGAATGAAGTAAGAGCCAGAAGCAGCCAGGTTTTTCTGAAAGGTTGGCTAATAAAAGTGAAGCATTGGATATTGTCAAGATAAGTGTGGAGAATGTGTAAGCAAGAAAGATCAAGAGTACCTCCTTGCTGCAGTTGCCTCCCCCAATTTCCTGGAGGGAGCTTTGGGCTGAGTGGAAACTAAAAATTTATCAAGAACAGAATGTCATCAGTCAGTGGAAGGCTAATGTCTCTAGAAGTGCTGATCGTCAACTTTAGGCTATCTACTGTAATACAGAAACCAGATGAAATTATACACGACAACACTGCTATGACATAGCTAACCTCTCAAGATTTTTAGCCTGGGGTTGATACAATTGAAGTATTTGAAAAGAACTGCAAGGAAAAAGTCATCTATCCAAAGTCTTCTATGCCTATATTGCTGCTCCTGCAAGATATTAAGAGTTGGACTTGCCTTATTTCTTAGTTGATTTGCATGCTTAGTATTAATTAGTAATAATTGCGGAAGTTTATTTCTCTGACTCCACTGCAGCAGAAGAGCCTAAGGCAGAACCATATACCAGCTTTTCAGATGAAAATGAGTAACCCTGGCACTGAGTAGAGAAAAAGAAAAAAAAAAAAGCCAAACACTTCGATTTTCATTGCTCATTCTTGGCATTCTAAGAAATCTTTCTGTGTTTATGTAATTCCCTTCATCTCTAAAGAAAACACAAAAAGGAGCTGTAACCACCTGAGAGTCTGTTTTTACTTGATTTAAGCCATGTTTTACAAGAGGCAAGTGTTTTCCATTTGCAAGCTCTCATTTGACCACCAATATTTTCTTTCTTACACCCATAGTCTTTGCCAAAGTATATCACTCTAAAGCCTTGACAATTGCTTTAAGTTTAATAAAACAACGGGCGTTATTTTCATGGAATTGCCAGCTGAAAAATTGTTCTTATGACTCAGAGCAGACATTAATCATTAAAACTTCCATTTCAAGACTCCCTTTCTCTCTACTAACAGTGTCCTTATCAAATATATTTCAATTTCTATGCTGGAGTGGTGGCATTAGGGTATAAGGGAGAATTTGTCCACTAGGAGAAATAATGGCATTCCAGAAAACAACTACTGTGATTCTCAAAATAACAGCAACAACAGTAATAGTCTCCTGTTATGTTCCAAGAGCAGGGTGGAGAATTTAATTATATTATTTCCATGTCTTAAAATGATTTAAAATGACTTTTTGAGGAGGCCTTTAGCAGTCCTTTTTTTTCAAATGAGCAGAACAAGATTTAATAGGCTGACTTGTAAGTGACTAAATGTGAATGGCAACTCAAGAATATATGGCTTCAGAGTTATTTCTCTTAATTTGCACTGCACTTCTTATGCCAATATTAAGATTATAGACATATTAAAGGTTTAGAAACCTTGTGAAAAAATTTGGTTTATCTATTTTTTTCTTCCTCCCTCTGCCTGACTATGTAAAAACAACAATGTAGTGGTGTTCATTAGATATTTGTTGTTGGTTTGTTGCTTTGAATATCTAATAAAATAAATATATACATAAATATAACCTCAAACACCAAATCATGTAAGATTTCTTAGTTTGATTAGTACGTACAATTTTAGAGCTACTTGCAGATGGGAAAAATAAAGGGTTTGGAATAGTTGCCTAAATTTTTTTTAGTACTATGTTTTATAGCCACAGCTGACTAGCTGTGAAATACTGCTATTTCCACTTAATTCTTCTCACTTCTTAATTCATGTGATTTGATCAGATCTGGTGACAAATCATTTGTATTCATTTTGCATTGTGTTTTTGCAGTGTCTCTTGATCACTTTCACATGCTAATACCAGCTAATTCAATTGGGATTTATTGAAGCAGCCCTTGAAAATTAACCACCTAATTTCTCATGCATAACATAAAAATAGATCTATTTCTCTTTACTTGTCTCTTTGAAGAATATATATTAACACAATATAAGGGGTTTTTGGTGCAAAGTACAATGCTCATGATATCAGTGGACAGATTTTGGGAAGCCAATTTTGGCATAAGTTGTTGACTCCTCCTGAGAATTCAGAGTTCATTCATTTCCCAGCCCCTGTTATGTGTACTATATACAGTATGAGAAGAAAT
>PVJO010030480.1:0-15436 GCA_004026905.1 Hystrix cristata | reverse complement strand
AAAAAAAAAAAAAAAAAAAAAAAAAAAAAGATGAAGAAAAGAAGAACCTCAACAGAATAGCATTTAATAGAATTACTTCTCAAAAAAAAAAGTGGCACAAAGAAAAATGTTTCTTATCAGGAGAAATTGATTTCAGAATTTTTTTGGACAGAATTGTTCCAACATACATGAAGGTTAATAATAATGAATTTGTAGACTTGAGTCAGCTGTACCTGAATCAGTTTATAATTCACTGGGGGAAATGAAACAATATGAGGAAAAGGAAGCAGCCTTGAAACAGGGAGATGTTGGCCCTTTCATAAAAATATAGTCCTTTATGGGAAGATAAAAGTTGCTGCCCAGTCCCATAAATAAATTTTTAATATGCAATCTAATAGAGATGTGTTCTAAAAACTACATATATATATGTATATATAATACTAGAAGAAAAAAGTTTCCATTAATGAATGGTGAGCACTCACAGACTAACAATGAATTCTCATTATTGCTGCTTGGTGGAAATACATTTTAATAGTATAATAACCTCTTCAATTAATTAATTCTCCAATCATTTATCACAGTGTAACAGCTGCCAAAGCAGGCTCACAGCTTAGTAAAATGCAGGGCTCATTCACTTTCACACAACGGCAAGCTGCTTAAACTGTTATATAATCACAAGTAATGCCATTCATATATCCATTTAATTACATCTATTCAATTATGGAAACCAGAAAACCCAAGAGCAGGGTGGCCCAGAAATGCCAGTTCCTCCAAGAGAAATCGAAAGCAACTTTTGATGTCACTCTATCACCCATTTTTCTGTGTTTGCATGAACCATCTTTTTTCTTTTTCTTGCTCCTCGTACTTCCACTATCACCCTTTTTCTTCCACTTTGTTTTCTTTATTCTTATATCTGTCCAGGATTCCAGAAGGAAGGCCGATGTAACGTGGTGCATTTATAAGAAAAAACTAACAGTCTCAACATCCTTTTTACTAGAATGGGAAAGAAGTTCCCTCCAGAGTGAGCGTGGGGCACTAGGAAGAGGGCGGAAGTGGAAAGCACCTTCAGAGCGTAGAGAAAGAGACTGCAGGGGCGGACCGTTCTCCACTTCTACCAGCAGAGCTGAAGAAAGAGGAAACAAGGAAATATCACCAGGCCAGGGAGGCCTAACGGGCCCCTCCCTTGCTGCATAGCAAAGAAAAAAAAAAAAATTTAAATTAAAAAAAAAAAATTTTTTTTCTGGCTCAAACAACTGAATTTTACTTCCTCCTCCTCCAGAGGCTCGAAGTCGAGACTACGATGCTGGAAGCGTGGTTTCTCCTGCAGCTCCTGCCCTTGGCTCGCAGATGACCGTTTTCTCACTCTTTTCTCAGTGGTATTTTCTATGCGCACACATTCCTGCTATCTCAAAGAAAAGTATTATAAAAACACATTTTAGCAGTTTGCTCTGGCTTCACACACACACACACACACACACACACACACACACACACACACACACTCACACGCAGGAGGACCCAGAAATACTCTCCACCGCTCTGCCAGCTCCGCTCTGGAGCGATTTCCAAGGACGGAACAGTGACACGGTGTGCCGGTGTCAGGAAAATGTTCAGAATCGCTGAGAGTTTTTCACGACATTGTGAACGAACTGCAATTTATAGTAAGGTTTTCAATCCATCTTTTTAAAAAGCTGAGTAAGGTTACTGCTAAAGAATTTAGATACATATGCAATTTTACTCTCATTTTAGTGCTAACCATTGATCTATGATTTATGTCATTACCTTAAAATGCTTCAAAGGTTCCTGGACCAACTAAAAGGCGAAACGTGTCTTCGACAATAGCATACGAAAGTAAAATACCAAATTTACTTGTACGTTATGAAAATCGTCTTTCCATGTATCTCACGGGGCAGATAGGCACTGATAAAGCATTTAAAAAATCGAAAATAAGTTTCGCGTTGTATTAGTTTTTGAAATCTTCATTTTATACTCTATTACTCAAAAGGGCCACAGCGCTCTTGGAGAAATTTATATTTCAGATTTTAATTATTCCACAAACATCTGTTTTTCATTTATAGCAGAATGATTTTGCAGCAGATGTGGACAGTTCTCTGACTTTGCACATAGATCCCGTCAGTGCAGGAGCAGAGCAACCATCCTTTTCTGAAGGACATTAAGCTTCAGACCTTTAACATAGCAAAGGCGACTGGTATGGACAAAAACTTAGAAATTTCTCTAAAATGTTCTGCACCATGCAAGATTTTTAGAAATTCTGTGATGTGGATCAAAGTTGCAAAACATGACAGATATTTACTTTCTTACACCCTTAAAAAATGGGGGCTTGACCTCGGAATTAATTTAGAAACGCTGGGTGATATGATAATTCTAAGAGTGTTATGAGTAAAATTTATAGATCTCATTTCAAAGATGGTCATCAGCATTAAAGAAGTTGTTAAAAGCTTCCTTGTGTAATAAGCATTATATAGTCAATCATCTGTGTCCTGAGGTTTAGCTCAATTTAGACTCTTAAAAAAATCTCACGCAGGGTTTCTAACCATAAAGGTGTCACTCTTCCCCAAGGATAAATAAAATTAGCTGCCTATACCATTCCTGGAGCACCATTTTTTGGACCCCAAGAGTAGAGAGATTAATTGAACAATATGAATTCAGTGGAGTCCCCATATGAGAAAGTTTTACTGTCTTCAATAATTACCACTTTAAATCTCCCTTTCCCAACTCTTTTTTCAGTATTTTTATTAGTGTATGTGTGTAATACATAAGAAATACTTCCTTGGAGGGAAGTGGTACCTAAACATATCACGTCTTCATCCATTTACTTACCCTCCTCTCTCCCCCAGCCCCGGGTTCCTTCCCAACTCCACCACCTCTATCTCCTTGTTTTCTGTCATCTGTCTTATATTTTGCTCTTTAGAAACATCTGAGCCAGAGCCTATAATTTTTTTGGATATGCTGAGCTATTAAAACTTCCAATCCTGCTCATGTTTAAAACTTCAATTTCATATCCAATAAACACTCCCCTCTCCTAATTAAGGCTCCTTGTATTTCTCTTTGTGCCTTCTTTTTCTGGTTCTAGCTTTTCCTTTGCTGAAGCGGGAAGTAGGGCTTAGACCAAAGTGCTGTGAACCTACTTCTGCACTTGTAGTCCTGCTTGGCCAACAACATTCTCTGCGCAGTGAGCTCTGAAAAGCTCAGTCTCTGGAGGAAAGGACAGGTGGTTCCCCTGGGGTTCCCAGAACAGCCTTTCAGCATGGAACATGTGCTCTGGCCCAGGGCTTGCCTCCAACACCATCCCCACTGAGCAAGGACACTCGGCTTCCTTGCATCACTAGCCCAATATAACATCCCACTCCCTGGTCCCCTAAAATAATGAATGCACAAGCCCCTCGCTTGCTGCTCCCTCTCTGCCTTGCAGTTCTCCTTAGTTGGGCTCTCACCACTTACATAACCACGGAGCGGATCACCAAGGCTGCTGTGGGAAACCAGTCCAGGCTTAGGTCAAATCAACCTCTTCGGGGCACCCCAAATCCCATGAGGTATTCTCTTGAACCCCATTTTTTGTGAGCATATAACTACGAGGAGGGAAAAATCACCACACTCCTTCTAGGCCAAGATCTCAAAATCACAACGAATATCCTTGCGTCCCTTAACTTTTCTTTATATCTGCATGGGGTTATAGTTGGAGTAGCAGCACCAATTCAACACGCTCTTTTCATTTAAATATTTTTTTGTACTTAAAAAAAAGTTTTGCCAATGTTACTATACAAATAGACAGAAAGGGCAAGATCGCAGGACATTAACAGCTCTCTGTAGAGGGAGTATAGACATTCTCAATTTTCTGTTTTGAAATTTGAGCAAAAATTCCAAAACAGGAAGTCTCATTTTAAACACTGTTAACCAAACTTTGGGGGAGATGAGAATTTTTTTCAGGCTGCAGTATCACAGGAATTACTATTTTCCCTTATAAAACTAGGGAGATTTATAAAACAGTTTCATCACTGTATTGAAAAAGACATTTAGAAGCCACTGGCAGTTATGAGTCGCTTTGGCAAAGGGATACACCTTCTTCATGTTTTCCATTTTGTTCAAAGCTTGTGAAAACAAATAGAAATAACTATGTGACCCTAAAGTTGCTTCTTCTTTACAAAGAAAAACATAAAATAAAAAATAAAAACTCTTCCTTGAGAAATTCTTGTTATTTTTTGCCTTTAGTTGTATTCTTCTGTATTCATTGCAATTATCTCAAATCTTTACTCCCTTTCTTAAGCTCAATTTTAAGTTTTCCTATTCCTTGCTGCCTCTAAGTCACCCTAAATCATTCATTAGGTCAGGAATGGTGTTGTTTGCGTTCTCAACTGTTGCTCTTCTTTCAATTCCTCACATCCCATTCTGCTCTTCAATAATCTTTAAGCGCCAGTTTTAACAAAGGCAGGTATTTTGTAAGCTTCTCTACAGACCAAAGGAAAAGGAATATGCTTTCAGAGAATGTTTTCTTTTAGGCTGCGCTTGGTGTATGAAGTCCCTTCTCTCTTTTAACCCATTGGTACAGATGCATAGATTCTTGTATGTTTGCTTTGGGCTGTTCGCCATAGTTATATCTCTTTCGTGTTTGTTTTGTTTTGACTGTGTTCAGAGCAGAAAGCTCTGTCCGGACCATGTGTTTGCTCTGTCATCGTTTGTGTAAGAGCGGTTCTGATTTCTTTTGTAACCCAATCTGAAACAGTGGGTCTTGGAAGCTGGCCCTGCTTTTACACTGACTAATATCATGGGACCAGCGAATAGGCTGTCTGGATCGGGGCTGAAGGTGATGATCCCCGCGATATCTAGCGCCCATGGGTTCCACTCCACGGGCTTGGGCTTATTACCCAAACTTAGCCCCAGACTCTGGTTACTGATACATGCGTATCTCTGATGACAACAGCCTCATGATTCACCAGATTTCTAAGACTCGGCTGCTCAGGATTTCCCACTTCAACCCAGGCACCATTTGTTGGCCACAAGGTGCAACTGTCCTTCATTCCAGGATTCACAGTTTTTCCAGACCTTGTGGGAAAGGCTGTTTCCAAGTTCCCAGCTTCATAGTTGGCCTTTTCTGCTTCAATGGATTCTACTTTACTAAGTGCCTCCCGAGCACACAACAGAAAACCCAGAGTATCTCCACAATGACGAAAATGATTCTAAGTCTCTGTGGCACAGAAGTGATGAAGGATCATCTTCCCTCTCTCCAGGGTTGGGACAGTCACGGCTTTGGCTGCCGCCACCACCACCAACAGCCCATTAGAACAGTAATCAACACTCTATCATCAGTCTCCCACTCTAAGGACTGCCCAGTAACCCTCCATCTCCCCATTTCCTAGTTATTTTGTAATTTGCTGAATGTACAGTGGGCATTCTGTCCCCTCCAGCTTAAAATTGTAGAGTTCAAATTATTCATTACATTTAGTATTGAACAGGACTGCAATGTCTACAATCTGTTTTAAAAGCAGGGTAAGTTGTTTCCTTAACTTTCAACACCCTGGGCGGGGGGGGGGGACATTTTTAATGATTATACTTGACTCCATTCATTATTGTTACATAAATCAAAGACAAAGTTATTTTTCTGAGTAAAATAAAGAAAAAAGAGAAAGTTAGATTCCAATCTAAATTTAAGACTACAAACCAAAATGACATCTCAAAATGCTAAAATACTAAAAAAAAAAATTAGTACAGTAAAATTGCATCATTCAGAAGTGATTCAAAATTTCTAGGACTCAAAAAGCACTGCATAGGGGGCTGGGGATTTAGCTCAGTGATTAGAGTGCTTGCCTTGCAAGCACAAGGGCCTGAGTTCGATCCCCGGCACCACAAAAAAAAAAAAAAAAAAAAAAGCACTGCATAAGGCTAAGGCTTAATCATTTACATCTTCAAAGAAAGGTCTTATTAAGGTGTTAACTAAATTCAGTGACACTTTCGAGAAGTAAAAGGTAATTTGTCTACTCTGTCATTGTTTCACAGTGTCTATGTTTAATCTTGTTATCCAAAAATATGTTTCTCACTAGAATCAGCTACATTTCACCATATTCCCATTAACTGCAGGCAATTTAACAACAGTTAATTTAACAGTTATGACTTTGAGTCTGTAAACAGTCTCTATAGTTCTCACAATCATTCACTTGGTGTGAAAAGTTTAATGGGTACTCAGTCATTTTTAACATATTGCAAGAATCTCTGCAAAAACACACCAAAAGGATAATTCTAATATCATCAATGCCTATCAATGAAATTATGTTGAGAATGAGTCAGTTTAATATTATACACTAGCCTGGTATATTATCAACACATAAACCAAAATACTAAGAAAAAAGTTTAAAATGGAAAACTTGTAAGATAGTTATATTTTAAAAAATCATAAAGAATTTTGATTTTGAAAATCAAAATTTTGAAAATCATAAATCATAAACACCAAAGTTTGTTTACACTGATTCAGTGTCTTGCAGCTGTGTGTTTTTGAGATTACCAAACACTAACGTGATGTGGCAAACATTCAGATAGAAAATAAATCCCCATTAAGAAGATTTTTAAAGAAGTGTCACTTATTTTTCTCATTCTATACAGCATGATTTTGATTATAATACTCCAAAAAGATCTACTTAAGTCATTCATAAAAAATAGCAATGCTTACAGGGTCCCTATATTGACAGATTTTATGAAAATTACAAGTATGTTTACTTGCAAACAATTGAATACAATCTCTAAAAGAGATGTACATTCATACATCGATGACTTTAACCGTGCTACAAATACATACATAAACATAATTGACGCCACACAGTAGAGTTCTAATAACAAGTTCTAAAGGCACTAAGGGACTGACAAGAATATCCACCAATGAGCTCCAAGCAGTCTCCATCCCAGAGGCCCCGGATGCCTCCCCTCCACTGCACGCTGTCATGGTCCACAGTGGTGCCAACACGGAGCACCCTTCAGGGCACCGGCTCTGATAATAATTTAAATACTCTCATTTGCATATAAGTATATAAATTTCAAATAGTCCTATTTTAGGACTCCTGTAATTTTCCAGAGAAATTAGTACAAAAGAAGTCAAGATAAAACCAATCGGTCTAGTGTTTATTTTCTCTTGAAAAACAAAAGGTCTTAAGAGAAATACAGAAAACAGCTAAGAGAAATTAGCACTGGACACAGCGCTTTCCTCTTTTTTAACTCACAGCTACTTAAAATGCAAACCAACTCACCACAGTGCTGACCATTCTCTCCAATTTCTGAATGTCAAATACTTAGAGCAATTGCTGGCTGTCAGAGAAGTCTGTGGAAACAGGAACTGGACATTTGGCATTTCCACATTCCACAGCAAGTGATTTAATTTTTTAATTAGTGTAAGAGAAAAGCATCTACATGAAAAGCCAGGCACAAACTCTCTGCTTTTTAAAACTGTCTCTCACATGATAAAACATACTAAAGAACTGGGAATGGGGAGAATATGTTATCAACTTGTATGAGAGCAAATTAACTGTTAAATTTTGATGATAAATGGAAACCTGAAGTATCAAAAATGTGACTTAATTGCCGTGATTAAATCCACCAAATTGCTGTTTGCGGAAGGATGCTTTTTATGCATTTCTAATGAAGTTACTGAAAGTTCGTAGTTTTTGTTCCTCCAAACTGAAAACAGAAATCTGTTTGATCTAGCTTTAGTATAATGAAAATGCACCTGTTTCTTTCATTGCTCTCAAACGTCCATTAAATCTTTCTTCCTAATTTTCCATTCAGTGCTGTACTACTTTAATGCATAAATAACGATTATATATATGTCAGCATTTCCCAAAGCATGTCCCTTGGAAGTCTAGGTCTAAGTATCTTTTCTTTAAATATACTTTTGTTTATTTGCTATATCTGCTATTTTTAGCATACTTTTTATTTTAGTATATCAAATGTACAGGAAAATGCACAAATAACTTCTCACAAAATGAAACTAACACCCAGATGAAGAAACAAAGATAACCAGCACACTAGAAGGCCCGGGAGTCCCTGCCAGAGTAACTGCTGTCCTGTTTTCTAATGCTGTAATGTTGCGTATTTATAAACTTTATGTAAGTAGACTCATCCAGTATGTGCCCTCTTTGCGTGTCAATGTTAAATCCTAAACTTATATTTGTGAGATTTATCCATGTTTTTGCATAGAGTTGTAGTTTGTTCACTCTCACATGATATTCCTTTCTGTGAATTTATCTCCTTTTTGTTAATCCACTCTACTTTTGGTAAGCATCTGGTTGTTTCCAGCCTGGCCTCCTTATTAATAATGCCATGTGAACATTCTAGTACATGTCTTTGGATAAACAGATGTGCACTGTCATTGGGTGTGCAATCTGAGAGTTCCATGACTTAGGCTGAGTCACGGGACAAGCACGGGTTTATCTTTGGTTGTTATCTCCAGCCAGTTTTCCCAGACCGTCATGCTAGTTGGTCCTTGGCCAGTGGATGAGAGTCTCCATTGCTCTGTGCTCCCCACAACAGCAAGAGTCTCTGTCAGCTGTTTGTGTATCCTCCTCTGACATAACTGTTCAAATCTTTCATCCATTTTTTTTCTATTAGACTATTAGACACCATTTTATTCTGATATGTAGCAGTTTTACACGTGTTTATAAAGAGTCTGTTGTCAGATGCATATCACACAAATATCTTATTCTGGTCTATGAATTGCCTCCTGGTCCGCTTAATGGTTCTTAATTTGCGTGTGGGCCATTTTATCATCCATTGCCCTTTATATGTCCTATTAAGAACATTTTATTCTCCATGTCATATCTGTCTTTCGTGTCACAAAAATATTCTCCTGTATTTTCTTCTAAAAGCCACATTGCTTTATCTTCCCTATTTATATGTGAGACAAGGGTCACTCTTTCTTCCTATGGCTGTCTACTTGATCCAGTACCTGTTTTTTAAAAGAGGATACTTCATCCTGCAGCACCGCCTTTGTCCTGAGTTGCTGCGAGGCTCTGTTATGGACTCTCTAGTCTAGTCCATTAGCCTAATTGTTTTTCTGCCAAAAACACAGCACCTTAATGTTAAGTTCTATGAAATCTTAATAGGAGAGATGAGAGACACAGAGAGAGAGAGAGAGACAGAGACAGAGAGTGTGTGTGTGTGTGTGTGTGTGTGTGTGCGTGTGTTTGTGGGTGTGATACAGAGAAAGACAGAGAGAGAGAGATCCCATTGAGATGTCTATAAAATGAATATCATAAATTTTTAATTTGCTAAAATGTATTATAATTATCTAAGCCTACATATATGGCATCTCCCAGTGTTAAATTTAACTATGAAACTTTTTCTCCCCTGAGTGCTTTGTAGAGCTAGTGTTCTAAGTCATCCACTTTGGAAATAAATAGATGTATATTTTCAGGTAGTAAGAGCTGATCCCCAGGCTAAGTCCAGGCTGGTGATAAAAACAGTTCTCAGCATGAGAGAAGGTTTCTAATTTTCTTCACAAGCTGCATGAGGTCAATTACATTAAGCTTTCAACATCCAGGTGCTAAAAGGAAGACAGATAACTGGAATGCAGTGGGCAAAATATAAAGTCGCCTCATACCTTCCCTCCTGCTCCCACATCTCACAGAGTGTGGATGCTTCCTCCTTCATTCAGAATCAGAGGGTCTCATGTATTCTTTTAATAGAAGCTTTAGCCACATTGATGATATGGGTGTTCTGACCTTTGTGGGCAACTAGTTATGCATTCACAGAAAACCTCATCACAACAGCAGCTACCCACCTGGCTTCCTCCAGGGTTCTAAACTTTGAAGTTCTACTTCTGCTATCAAATATGCAAAGAGTCCCAAAGATGGCTAGGGTTTGTATCCATATACTTAAGAAACACAAACTATTTGCAAATCACGATGATGGAGTAGCTGGCCATTAAAGACAGTGTCTTTAATGAGTCATTTCCAGCATTCAATTATCTTTATCTTATTACATTTATAACAAAACTAAGAATTACTGATTAAGAGACCTACGAAATAGGCGATACACTACATCTGGAAGGTGTGTGTCTTGATCACCCTTTGTACAGCATTGTTCATGAGGTATTGTTTTTCAAGGGGAAAAAAGGAACCTAATTTAATCAACAGTCTGTATATAACTTCACTTACACAAAATCAAGGAGTATAGGTACAGGAAGATGTAAAATGATACCAGGAGAAACAATAGGCCAAATCCAGAATTCGGAAATTCTAAAAGATAAATGACCCAATATAGTCAACAAGTAAGTAGAAGGAAGAAAAGAGAGGGAACTATTATAAATGAAAAGGAAAACTGAAAGAGAGGAAACTTAGGAGACACAGCAAATGAATCCAGTGCATGGGTCTTATGATCCCAATTTCAATAAAGTACGAAAAGATATTTTGAGACAATGAAGAACAACAGAACATGGACTGAGTGTTAGCTGATAGAGAAGAATAAATGGCAAATGTGTTTGGTATGCTAACAGTCTCGTGGCTATGATTTTTAAAAAGCTCTTGTGTATTAGAGAAACATATTTAAGTATTTATGTGTGAAATTATTTGATGTCCGGGATTTACTATAAAACCCTCCAGATCTATTCAGGCATTACTAATGCATTAAAATACATTAAAAAGTAAGTAAATCTTGAAACTTCATATTGATTTTGTAGCACTATTCAAAAGAAAGAAATGTTTGTGGTAAATAAGTACCTCACAGTTCTCCATATTTCACACCAAATTTCAACTGGCTACAGTTCATTTGGTACTCACTATGTGTAATACTTGGTCTGCCAAGTACTATGTCTGAACTTGCACTCAAAACTATCTAAACTATCATCATTGTACCCCATCTGCCCCACGTAGGCTGAAAAAATGGTGTAGATCATTAGTGATACTCTTATCTGGACTTTGAAATAAACTTTCTGGTTGATTTTCCCATTATACACCATATTGCTCCTTGTAGTAGCAGAGTTTAGTCATTCTGAATTGCTAAGACTTGCTGTCACTTTCTCATTGCTGTGCCAAAATAGCTGAGACTCATGTCTTAGATGAGGAGAGGTTTATTTTGGCTCGTGGCTCCAGTCTCTGCTCCTTATGTTCCAGGGTAGAAATGGTATGGCAAGATGGCAAGGAGGCATAGTGGAAGCAAGTTTCTCATATCAGGGAGAACAGGAACCAGAGAGGGAAAAGGGAAGCACTGGAGAGGGAGATATACCTACCCCAGCATCCTGCCTTCCCAGACCAGACTCTGCCTCCTCACAAGTTGGCTATAGCCCCATCCCCGTGGTCCTGTCAGGTTCCAAAAGCCACGCCTATGAGTTCATGAGGCCTTTGAGGGCCATTCACATATAAACCATAACTCTGGAACACCTGCTTAAATTTTCTCCTGCTTAAATTTGGTTCAGAGCCCAAATGGATCAGTGTATAACTAACAGATTAATTCGATCTTTCCTCCAAAGCAATTTGATCACCATCATCCCATCAAAACCTACCTCACGGCATCATTTCACTAACAGAAAATTTAGACCAGCATCTTACCAGAGCTTCAAAATGAACAAAGCAATCCCTTCCCTCTGGTGACTGCATCTTAAAATGTGGTCCCCTAGAATTTCTAAGCCACTAATATTCTGTTTCCCTGGTATTTAACATATGAGGAAAATGAAGGGGTGGTCTTGGCTAAATGAATACTGGGCTTCTATGTGGATGGAATTTGAGAGTGATTTAACCCCATGTCCGCCACAGGCGTGTTAAAGGAATCGCGGTAGACTTTTGTGGAGAGCAGTCTGGTTGAAGGCTTGCTCATTTCCTGTTCGTCCTGCTGCCCAGCGTCACTGTTCGCTTTTTGCAGCATCTCACATGAGCTGGCAGGTGAGTGAGCAAAACATCGGGGGCTCCTTGCATATGTGAACAGGCTGTCTCTCCAGTTAGTAAACTAATTCTTGGGTTGTCACACACCTTTTGCTGTGATGACTTTATATATTTTTGTTTAAATTCCATATACTAAGGCTTAAAATAACATAATTGAAAGCTTAGTTTGGTTCTCAAAATCATTTACAAAACATTAACATCTGAACTACTCACAGCAAAGCAATTTACAATAATATTAACTACCTCCACTTGAAAAAATCATTACTGTTTAATTACTGATCCTTTACTCTGTATTGATCAAATTTGAAGCCACACTTTCAGGGACTGAAAATCAATTGGATGTTGATTGAATATTTTAATGTAAGTCATATTTCAAAATATGCCTGCCCTTGACAAAATTCATAGAGAAGATTTCTGATACATGGTGATCTTGTGGGGTAAAATTTTGAAGAATTTTTACCTTTCCTTAAAAGTTTTTAGATGCTGAGTGTTGTAAGGCTCATAGTTTTGTTTTGTTTTGTTTTGTTTTTTATTTTTACCAAGAACATGTATTGGTACATTGTATACATAATGATCATAATCAACATGGTTATTTTGTACCTGTACATGATATATCTTGGTAGGCTCATAGTTTTGATGAGGCTTATATTCCTTGAACAAAATAAGACCCAATTCTTTATAAATATTTCTTGATGTATTTATTTAAATACGTTACATTCACCCTAAAATCATCCGAACCATTCCAACAAAGCAGTTCAGCGAGTGTGAGAATCCTCCATTAGGACGACCTGAGTGATTACTTTTGTGTGGAAACAATTATGAAAACAACTGTTAAAAATTAATCTATGTAAATTCTTTCCAGTTGAAAGATTTTGTGCCTTCTTTATGGCTTTACAGGATATCTACCTACCCAGTCCAGGGAAAAAAACTAAAACCCAGCTATTTTCCTTTTCCCATCTTTCTTGTTCCTCAGTTCCCAATCTCTTCATTGAATACAAACCCAGTGCAAACACTAAACTGGTTTTATGGAATACTAATCCTAAACATGCAAATACCTTTGCAAGAGCCGAAATCTTGACAACAGCAGGTTTGCCTGCCAGATGGCAAGGTTTGGCCTCTTCGTCTCCTTCCCTTTCCATACTCCTCTTCACTTTCCTCCACCTCACCATTTGACTAGTAATCGTGAATTAAAAAGCAGTAATGCCTACAGGTACTTTGAGACCCCCACACTACCAAACACTGAGGATGGAGTCATCTCAAGTACTACCTTGGGTCTCACTCTGCATCTCTTTGATTTTTCTCCTTTTTCTGTCTTTGTCCATTTCTGTCCATATATATTCTTTATCTGTCATTTCCATTTCCTTCCCTACATTTCTAATCCCTTTTTTCAATTCCTTTCCTCTCTTCCCCTCACTTATGAAATTATTGTAACTCATTATTCCTCCTCTGTAAAATTTTTCCTATCCTGTATTTCCTGCTCTAAGTAATTTCAAATATGTCGTTATAGAGCTATATCCAGATAAGAAACCCAGGCATCTTCAGATCCTGACACTCCTTCACACAAAACGCCAGCCAGTCACTGACTCATCTTAATTCTGCCTGTTAAATAGCATATAAATCTGAAATATTCTCTCCCTTCACATTGCACTGTCCAGCGTCTCTTGCCTGGACAATTCCAATACTCTCTTCATGCATCTTTCTGTCTTCTTTCTGTTGGATAACAAGCACAATCTAATCCATACCTGCCCTGTCCAACAAATCTCATTTCTCTAATTCATGTATAAGTCCAAGTCTCTGCCATGCTTAAAATTTTCCAGTGATTCCAGATTTTCCAAACTCTTTGGCATGGAATACAGTACAGTAGTAAAACCTGCATCAACCTTCAATCTACACTCCAAACCATTCCCTTCCCCACGTTCCCCAGTGGCAGGCACACTCTCCACTCCAGGAAACTACAGTCTGTTTCCTCTTGCGTAGCCCCAACTCTTTGCCCATGCATGTACATATCCCTCCTCCATTTGTTGTTATTGCTGTGCTTTACATACTGCTATTACATAATTTATCAGCGTATCATGATTACACATTAAGAAGTTCTATAGAACAAATTCCTTGAAGATGAAGACTGTAACTTAGATATCTTTGCATACGGTTAGCTAACATTGCCCCTCTTCCACTGTAGACACCTGATAGATATTTACTAAAAGCCCTCAAAATAAAGAACTGCTCTAAACATTTTGTTACTTGTTGACTGGAACTCTCCATCTGAGTCCAGGTGGTGCCCCTGCAGGAATTCAGATTCAAGTTGGTGGGGAAACTTTGGAAGAAGCATATTTTCAAGGGGGAGCTCAGAAGCCCCCTGGGAAGCCACTTAAATTATACTGCTGCTAAGTCTGAGACATGTCCGAAAATATCTGACAAGCGACAAGATGGCCGTACTGGTCAGTTTTCCATCACTGAGACAAAATACCCTCAAGGGTAACTTCAAGGAAGAGATATTTATTTTGTCTCACAGTTTCATACGGTTCAGCTTGTGGTTGGCTGGTTCCAATGCGGAAACGGCATGATGGAAAGGAATGGTGGAGGAAAGCTGCTTAATGGGCGGTATCCAGGAAGCAGAGAGAGAAGGGAAGAGCCAGATACATGGGTACATCCTTCCAGGTCATGCCCCTGGGACCCGCACCTTCCAGCCAGGCCCCACCTGCTAACAGGACTTTCAGCTATGTATTCATCAGTGGATTAATTCACTGGTGAGACAGCACCCCCACGATCCAATCACTTTCCAAAAGCTGTACCTCTAACACATGAGACTTTCGGGGACATTTTAGATCTAAACATAACAATGGCCTAACAAGTAACTTGTAGTTGAGCAAAAGTTCTGTCTGGGAGGAAATTAATCAAAAGAGTGCATCTCAATGCCAGAGAAAGTAGTAATTGTGGGTACACTATAGTTCATTCTGTCCCCAGGAAAGACCTTAAGTACCTCCTAGCATCAGACACCAAGCAAAAACTTTAAAAGGATGTTCACCGAAAATACTGTAAATCATAGAAGCATGGCCACATTGCCTTTAAGACACACACAATGATTATTTTGCAAATGGGAAGAGGACCAACAGATGGAGGGAGGAAGTGGGAAGGGAGGGAAAGGGGAAGTAAAAAGAATTAAGATGTGTTATACACATGTTGCAACTCCCAAATGGTGAATGTAATCATTATGTACTGTATACATGCACTAATAAAAAAGTTTTAGCTTTTTTTTTTTTTTTAAGGACACACTAGGAGAGAGCCTAATTCCAGCAGGAGATAGTAACCCCACCCCAGCCTGGGATCCTCTTTGGCTTAGTCAAGGCATCGGATACCACTGTACCACCAGCAACACCCTTGTCTTACTACGGGATAGTACAGCCTGGTCAACACCACAGTTTCTACAAGCAGTAGTAGTACTTGGCAGAGGTGTGTACTATCTAACAGTGTCAGACTCTGGCAGAAAATGTAGTTCTAGCAGAGACCTTGTGTGTCAAATTATAGCAGAACTTATACAAAATGTCTAAGAAATTTCTAAATGTACTTGAAATAAGGGTATATAT
>PVJO010030479.1:0-15445 GCA_004026905.1 Hystrix cristata | reverse complement strand
TTTATAGTTGAGCTTTTGGGGAAGGGAGTGGCTTACTCAGCTCCTTTGTTTCTAATTGTACTAAAAGTAAACACAGACCATAGGAAGGAGAATTCCCAAAACAGACAATTCTTCCCAGATAGTGATGGGGGGAAGTATTTCAGCCCAGTAAGAGAAACCAGGTGTCACTCAGAGACGTGAAGAACTCAGGTTTGTTTCTGTTGCCAGACCCAGGGGAGTTTGTACTCTAAAAACCTGGGCCCTGAACCAACAAAGAGAACAAAATTTATTTGTGAAACCACGTCCCATCAGGATCTTTAGGGTATAAACTAAATTCATTGGTTGGATACACAACTTTTCACCTTATTTTGCCTAAGAATGTAGTGACCTCACTCTCTAAGGAAGCCTGCTGTGTCTATTTGCCTAGTCTTGTTTATCTTTACCTTTTTTTTTTTTACAAGAGAGGGCTCAGAGGTCCTTTTTTTTTTTACAAGAGAGGGCTCAGAGGTCCACCTGCCTTAGCACATCACTTACTGGTTGTCTTGGAAACAGGAAGCCTGCTAGTCTTATCAGTGGGAGTGAAGGGAGGGGGCAGTAATCCCAGTGCAGCTGCAGGCACACTAAAGGCCTCAGGAGATGTCATGGGCCTGTTATCAGTCAGGACGGCTGCAAACCCGGAGAATAGGACTAACTAATGAGTGGGGGTTATAAAGAAGGCTACAGAAGCAGAACAAAAGGTAAGTTACTTGAACAAAATTTCAGTTTTCTTCCTCAATAGCATGTGCCCTGGGTCTTCCAAAGTTTAGGGCTGACTCAAAATGGAGTCAGATCCTAGGATGGCAACAATTTGGTCATTTCAACTTAAAACTCAACTTAGGTCTGGAGGTACATCTCCTGGTGGAATGTTTGCCTACCTCTCTGTCTCCAGTACTACTAAAGAAGTACTAATTTGGGGAGTTTTTACTATTTTTTTTTACTAATTTATTAAATTAAAATTTTATGAATAATTTAAAATGTAACTGATTTGTAATATTTATTCAATTCTACTACCACATCACATGATTAATTGAAAGTCCTTACCTTAGTGCAGTCTGGCTTCTACTTGATCAACTCTACTGAAATGTCATCATGGAAGGTACTACTTGCTGGCCATGGTGGCATGTGCCTGTAGTCCCAGCTACTCGGGAGGCTGAGGTGCGAGGATCGCTTTAGTCCAGTTCTGGGCTGCAGTGTGCTATGTCAATCAGGTGTCCACACTAAGTTCTGAAATGGCATTCTAATTTAGCTTGAGCCCAAACCAAGAGAAGTGGGGACGAAAAGAGTTAAACAGAAATAGAGGGCATCCGCACTATACTCCTAAACTTGGTTTTATGGCTGCTTTTAGGCATGTGTTCACATCACTTCCACTTCAGTAACCTGAACATCTGCAAGATTGCAGGAGGAATGATACACTCTCCTGTCTCCACCTTACCCTCCGACACTCCCTCCCCTGCTTGCCCAAGGCCCTGACCTTTTGCCTCCTCCACTCCCCTGCATACCAAAGAACCCTCACAAGGAGTCCTACCAAGCTTTATATTTACATAATTCCTTTCACCTCCCCTTAGTGTTTAGTATCCTAAAATCCACTTTGAGTCTGTAACTTCACAGCCTCCCAAACTCAGACAGAGAGGCGCAAGCAGAGATAAGTTTTAACGAAGGCCAATACCTAATGTAACCAATTGCTTGTTGTATTGCTCAAAGGAGTTCCAATTTTAAAATGTAACCACCTTTCCCACTGTATAAAAGCTCTGGTCAAACTGCAGAAAGGCATCGAGAGCTTTTTTGCACAGGAGTGCCCTCTCGATCGCCGGCTACTAATAAAGCAGACTCAAATTGGCTTCTGTGACCAAGTGGTTTCTCTATTCTCGCGACCGGGTGAGGCAGGCCGGGATGGCTTGTGGGCCGGCTCGGACTTCCACTTCAGTTCAGCATCGATATGGTGACCTCCTGGGAGCGGGAGACCACCAGGTTGCCTAAAGAGGGGTGAACTGGCCCAGGTTGGAAAGTACTACTGATTTAGTGCCAAATTCGATGGGCATTGTTCATGCCGTAGTGTTACATTGGTCCTGTAACCTCTCTTGCCTCCATTCTCATCCTCAAAACTCTGCTTACCCCCAGCTATGCAGGTGTTTTAAAATGCAAATCTGAACCAGGTATGGTGGTGCATACCTGTAATCCCAGGACCTCCCGGAGGCTGCAGAAGGAGTATCACCAGTTCAAGTCCAGCCTGGGCAATTTCGCAATTTTGCAAGACTCTGTTTCAAAAAACAAAAACCTGGGATGTAGCTCAGTGTGAAGGCCCTGGGTTTAATCCCTAGTACCCCCCCCCAAAGCACACACAATGCAAGTCTGATGTTAGTCCTCTGCTACCTTCAGTGTCATCCTCTTACATGAAATTGAAACACCTGGGAGTCTTGGTAAAAGGTAGATTCTGCTTCAGTGGGTCGAGAGTAGAGTCTGAGTTTCCATATTTCAAGCAGACATGTTCCACTATCCTTATTTTTCTCATTTTAATGAGATAATCCCAAGGTTTAGTAATCTAGATAGGAAATTTGGAACTCTTATGCAAAAAATTAGAAGCATTTGGTGCTTGGGGTTGGAGATTTAGCTCAAGTGGTAGAGCTCTTGCTTAACAAGCGCAAGGCCCGGAGTTTGATCCCCAGCACCAAAAAAAAAAAAAAAGAGAGAGAAAAACAAGTTTGGTGCTTATCTTATCCTGAAGATGCCTGTCTCATCCTGGTATCAGAGTTAGAAGAGATATTTAATAACTGTAGAGCTCGTTCTAGGCTAGAACGAGACCAAGAATTTTAATTTGCCTAGGCCAGTGATGAGGCACCTATGGCACACGTGTTTCTTGTTTTTCTTTTAAGACAAAAGATGTTAATGTATGAGTTTTTTTTTTTTTCCCCTAAACTAAGACCTCAGTATTCAGGTATAATTGCAGTGTTGGTACTTTGTGATAAATAAGTAGGTTTTGGGTTGCAGTTTGGGCATTCATCTCTAAAAGATTTGCCATCACTGCTCTCAGCCAAGATTTTTTTTTTTTCTTTTTTTGGTTCTTTCAGTCAGGGTCTTGCCATGTAATTCAGGCTGGCCTTGAACTCACTATGTAGCCCACGCTGGTCTCTTGCGTCAGTCCTCTTGCCTCAGCCTCCTGAGGGCTGGGATCACAGGTATGTACCACCACACCTAGCTTCTAAGCCAAGATTCTTTCTCCTCTGCCTTGATTTCTAGGCTGAGGTTCTTGCTGACACACCACAGTAGTGATCCCTAATTTTAAATTTCCTTGCCTTGCCCTCTGAGTCATGACTGTACTCACATCTGCATGCATACATACACTACATGCATATATACAATACATGCATGTCT
The DNA here is from genome assembly GCA_004026905.1 of Hystrix cristata. Classification (NCBI taxonomy): domain Eukaryota; kingdom Metazoa; phylum Chordata; class Mammalia; order Rodentia; family Hystricidae; genus Hystrix; species Hystrix cristata. Next base: position 12,058 of record PVJO010030479.1, on the reverse strand, counting down.
GTACCAACCAGGCATACAAGCCAAAAGGGTGGCTGCCCCAGGAGGCTCATGGCCTAAATAAAAGACATCCTTCTCTAGCCTCACTTCTCCCCATCTTCTCATCTCATATCCTTTTCCAGGTGTTGAATGTAGTTCACCCTATGATGAATGTTATATGTATATCTAAAATGTACCACTAAAATAATTAATAAGCAAATAAATATAATTCAGTAGAAATTAAAGAAACTTGGATAATTTTATACATGATGAATCATGATGACCTATGAAAGAAAGCTAAAAAAAAAATAAAAAATAAAAAATAAAATAAAAATAAAAATAAAAAAAATTAAAAAAAAAAGAAAGCTAAGCATATAGAGAGTTAAATTTTAAAATAGTTATGAAAGGACAAACATACACCTTTTTTTAACTTTTTTTTTTTTTTTTTTTGTGGTGCCGGGGATCGAACTCAGGGCCTTGTGCTTGCAAGGCAAGCATTCTAATCACTGAGCTAAATCCCCAGCCCCACACACCCTTTTTTTAAATCAGTTGCTTTCTGTCTTTATTTTGAAATGGCTACATTTTAACTCAACCTACAACACACCCTTTGTGAAGTATTCTGTTTCTCTTTTTTGAGGCAGTCTCACTATGTAGTTCAGGCTGGCCTTGAACTCACAGCAATACTCCCACCTCAGCCTCCCAAGTGCTGGGATTACAGTCATGTACCACCATGCCCTGAGTATTCTGTTTCTTTTTAAAATCTGATTGCAACCCGCTAATTTGATTTCATGGCCCTGGTAGTTTTACCCTCAATTTGCAGACTTAGCGTCATAATCACACTGAATATTGACCTTGACCCTGTTTCTTATTGAGTATAATTTAACAGGTTAAACTCTGGTCTGCTGGATTTACTGTTATTCACTTTCTTTAAATCTCATTTAAACCATGTTCGCTGCTCCAAGAAGAGTTTCTGTTTGTACCTTGCTATTTTATTCAGTTTACTCTTAGCATTTACAGACTATTTTCTGCTTGCCATCTGTGGTTAAGTACTTTGTTTTCATTTCATTTATGTTTAGTCCATCCCAGTTAGACCAGTAGTTCCACTAAAGATTCTGTATTTTTTTTTTGCCACCTTCCTATCCCTTTCAGTTTTGTACCCAGTTGACATATTAATTATCTGTTGACATGTGAGTCTAGGAGGGCACAAGTACTTTTGTCATGGCATTTCTCTTCTGTTTTTCACCCAACTGTGTTCATCTACTTATTCCTCTGCAGACCCAAAGCTCCTGAAAGAAGAACAAATGTCACAGGCCCAAAATTTCACCAGAAGCTTTGAGAATGGCCTGGGCTTTGAATACGTGATGTTCTATAATGATGTTGAGAAAAGAGTAGTTTGTTTTTTTCAAGGAGGTCCTCACTTGCAGGGAACACCTGGGTAAGAATAATCTAGCAGTGTGGATATGAAAGATTTTATCTCCTAGCACCCTCATGTATCCAGGAATGCAAAGAAAGCATTAAAATGGTAATGTGTGAATATATTTATTGACATGGAAAGATGTTTATAGTATATTGTTAAAATATGTATTATCTATATTGTTAATATTAATTCAAATTTTAATATGATATTATTGTAGGACACAGCACAATCAAGTGTAACTTGAGGGAATATCACTAACATGTAATCAGTGGCTTGGCCCTGACTAGATGATAGTGTTATGGGCCTTAATTTTTCTTCCTACTTACCTGCATATCTTAAATTTTTTTTTAATTTTAAATTTTTAAACAATGAATGTGTATAGTTTGCTTAGTAAAAATATAAATTTTCTAAATTATATTTTAGCTTTTTGCATGCTGTGATCTGATTAAGTTATGATTGTATTGTAAGTGCTTAAGACCACACTATTGTGCTATAAACACAGTAACCTTGGGGACATGGATATGATTTGACATTCAGTATACTGAACCTGGACTAAGCAGACCTCTTCTAAGTAAATGTGTGAAAATGCTTAGATGATTTCCCCCTCTGTTAAGAGGCTATTTCATGAACTTTCTGAAAACATTTCTCTTTCTCTGTTGTAACTAGGTTCACTCATGGCGGCGCCATTGCAACCATCATTGATGCTACTGTTGGTATGTGTGCGTTTAGAGCTGGAGGAGCTATCATGACTGCCAACCTCAACATCAATTATAAAAAGTAAATTTCTAATAATTCCTTACTTCTCCTTAGGTGTCATGAGTCAGATTCCCGGCAGCAGATCCCGAGACAAAGTTCTGTGTGCCGGTGCTTATTAAGGAAGTGCCCGCAGAAAAAAGTAACGAGCGAGTGGGAGAAGCAGGACGGTCAGTGCAGGCCCTCGCCACCCAAGGCTGAGCTCTCACTGGGCTCTCAAAACCCTGCAAAGAGTAACTCCAGCCTGGTCATACAAACAAACTCCACAGGGAAATGCATTCCTCAGAACAGTCCCTGTCTCAGGAGGGAGCTGGAGTCTTCATACATCCACACATGGCAGTCAGAGGATGAGGAATGTGCTGGGCACTCCTAGGGGTCTCTCTGTGTGAGCAAAGGAGGCTCTAGGGAATTTTCACTGGGGGCAAGGTAGTGGGGATTAAACCAGTGTCTTCACACTGAGCTACATCCCCAGCCCCTTTTTATTTTTTATTTTTATTCTTTGGTGTTTTGAGAGAGGGTCTTGCTATGTGGTCCAGGCTGGCCTCGAACTCACAGCGATCCTCCTGCCTCAGCCTCTCAAGTGCTGGGATTGTAGGGATGCACCACCACACCTGGCTTTTTTTTTTTTTTAATGTATGTATATAGGTATGTATGTATGTATTTATTTACTGTGGTGCTGGGGATCATATCCAGGACCTTGTAAATGCTAGGTAAACACTCTACCCACTGAGACACATCCCCAGCCCTTTTTTAATTTTTTGAGACAAGGTCTCACTAAGTCTATAAGTTGCCCAAGCTGTGCTTGTGATCCTCCTGCCTCAGTCTCTCAGAGTGCTGGAATTGCAGGTGTGTGCCACCACGCGTTGCTAGGGCACATAATTTTCTTAAACTGAAAAAAAGCATCTGGGTGAATCACCAACATCTGCTATATAACAAAACATAGAAGGTTTACATAACTTCACACAGAGTTTGGTATCCATCAGAAACAAAGTTCAGCATGATCTTCAGTCATACAGCTGTACCTTTACCACAAAAAGAAGTGTAGATCCACTGGCCTAGCAATGAAGAGCAATAGTGCAGAACAGAAGTTATGAGTAGAAAGTTCAGTACATGAGGCTCAAGTGAAGTTTTGTGGCTTACAACCTCAGAAAGCTTTTCTATGCCCCAGAGTTGCACAGCTTATATGGCAGACTTGGGAGTCATATTTTATAGATTATGGGTTGATTTCCGACAGGTAGTCTTTAGGCATATCTTACCAAGGTCAATTCATAAAAAAGTGTCCTTTCCCTCAGAAAATATTGCTTTATTTCAGGGATCAGCAAACTTTTTCTGTAAATATGTTTTGTGTGCTGTATAGTCTTTGACACGGTCAACTTTGACATTGTAGCATGAAAGCAGAAATAGACAATATGTGAATAAAGATGGCTGTGTTCCAATGAAACTTTATTTACAACAACAGCCATCCATCTAATGGGCCTATGTACCTGATGGTCCAGTTGAAAGAAATTAGACAGGACCACGTATTTTCTTTTGCTTTCCCCAGGGGCATTTCTCTCTGCTCCCACCCCTCTCTCACATAAACACACAAACACAGAATTGCAGGCCAACTATTTTAACTTCTTCCTCCCCAGCTGCCAATGATAATATAGCTTCAAATTAAAATTACTTAAACAAGATAGAAATGTATTATGTAAAATAATAGAAAAAGGCATCCTGAGCTGGTATGGCAGATCCATGGTTCCCAGGGATGCAGGCTCCTTCCATTTCATTTTTTCACAATCCAGAATTCTGCAAGAACCATCAACTCTTTTTTTTTTCATCAACTCTTAATATGAGATCTTTAAAAAATTTTAAGTACACAATACAATATTAGCACTAGGCACAATGTTGTTCGGCAGATCTCTAGCACTTAATCATCTTACCTAATTGAATTGAAACTTTATGCTTATTGATTAGCAGTTTCTTCCCCCTCTTTATAATCACTATTCTTCTGATTTTATGGGTTTAAAATTTGTGTGTGTGTGTGTGTGTGTGTGTGTGTGGTCCTGGGGAATTGAACCTTGGGCCTTCAGTCTGAACTACATACATCTCCAGGCTTTTTTATATAATTTATTTTGAGTCAGGGTCTTAGTTGCTGAGTTGTACAGGCTGGGCTTAAACTTTTGATCCTCCTACCTCACCCTCCTACCCTGCTGGGATTATAAGTGTGTGCTACCATTCCCAGCTAGTTTGACTTTTTGGGGGTCAACAAGTGATTGCTAGGGATTGAGCCCAGGGTCTCTCATCTGCTAAGCACACGCTGTACCACTGAGCACTATAACCTGGCCCTGAGTTTGACTATTTTTGATGATACGTTGTGTAAGCAGAATCATGCAGTACTTGGCCTTCTATGACTGGTTTATTTCACTTAGCAAAATGTCTTCAAGTTTTACCCATATTGTCTTATATTGCAAGATTCCTTTTTTTTAAGGAGACTATTCTATTAGGTATATGCCACATTTTCTTTATTAATCTATCAGTGGATGTTTGGTTGTTTTTACATCTTACCTATTGTGAGTAGTGTGCCATAATGAACACTGGGGTCCTAATTTCTTGTCAGGATCTTGGTTTCAGTTATTTTGTATAAATCCAAAGATGAGATTGCTGGATCATATAGTAATTTTATTTTTAATTTTTTTTTTTTTTTTTGTACCAGGGATTGAATTCAGGGCCTTGTGCTTACAAGGCAAGCACTCTAACCACTGAGCTAAATCCCCGGCCCTATTTTTAATTTTTTGAGGAATGCTTCTGCTGTTCTCTGTACTGGCTATAATATTTTGCATTCTCACTAACATTGTATAAGGATCCCAGTTTCTCCACCTCCTTGCTGACATTGTCGTGTGTGTGTGTGTGTGTGTGTGTGTGTGTGTGTGTGGTGCTTGGGATTAGGGCCTCATGCATGCTGAGCACATTCTCTTTCACATCCCTAACCCTGTCTTTTTTTGTTGTTTTATAATAGCCATCCTAATAAGTGAGGTGATATTTCATTTTGGTTTTGATTTGTATTTTCTTGATCCTAATGATTAGTAACATTGAGCATCTTTTCATGCATTGTTGGGTATTTGTATGTCTTTTTTTGGCAAAGTGTTTATTCGAGTCTTTAGCCCATTTTTACAGTTTTGCTATTGAGTCATGAGAATCCTTGTATATCTTGGAAATCAACCCCTCATCAGATACATGGTCTTACTAATACTCTCTCCCATTCTGTTGGTTACTTTTTTTACCCTTTCAAAACACATTGTTTCTTTGCTATGCAGGGGCATTTTAGTATCATATAGTCCCACATGTCTATATTTACTTTTGTTGTTAGCCCTAAAATCATTGCCAAGACCAATGTCATGAAGATGTTCCCCTGTTTTCTTCTAGGAGTTTTACAGTTTCAGGTCTAATGTTTAAACATACAACATATCTTGAGTTGACTTATGTGTCTGGCAAAAGATAGGGGTACAGATTCATTCTTTTGAATATGATTATCTAGTTTTCCTTTTGTTAAAGAAGCTATTTTGCCAATTGTGTTATACTTGGCACCCTTGTCAAAGATCAGTTAACCTTTATATGCATGGTTTTATTTCTGGGGTCTTTGTTTTGTTTTGTTTTTGTGATACTAGGGATCAAACCCTATGGCTCACTACCACTGAGCTACATCCCCAGACTTTCTTTAGTTTTTATTTTGAGTCAGGGTCTTGCTAAATTGCCCAAGCTGGCCTTGAATTTACAGTCCTCCTGCCTCAGCCTCTTGAGTAGCTGGGATTACTGGCATGGACCACTGCAACCAGCTCTTCCATTGGCTCATGGGTATTTATGCCAGTACCATTTTTGTTTCAATTGCTATAGCTTTACAGTATGTTTTGAAATCAAGAGGTATGATAAACCTCAGCCTTTTCTCTCTCAAGATTGTTTTGGCTATTTGAGAACTTCTGTGTTTCCATATGAATTATAAAATTGCCTTTTCTATTTCTGTAAAAAAATGCCATAGAGATTTTGATAGGAAATGGATTGAATCTTCAGATCACTGTGGATGGTATGGACATTTTAATAATATTAAGTCTTCCAGTGCATGAACACAAGATGTCTTGTGACTTACTTTTTCATCAGTGTTACAGTTTTCAGTGTGTAAGTCTTGGGGGGGGCAGTGGGGGAGTGCTGGGGATTGAACTCAGGGCCTTGCACTTGCCAGGCAAGTACGCTACCACTTGAGCTAAATCCTCAACTCCTTCAGTATATTAAGTCTTTCACCTCTTTAGTTAAATTTGTTTTAAAGATTTTACTGTTTTTTTGATGCTATTATGGATGGGATTTTTTTTTTTTTTTCAGACAGGGTCTCACCATGTAGTTCAGGCTGGCCTCAAATTCACTATGATCCTCTGAATCAGTCTCCTGAGTGCTGAGATTAAAGGTGTGTACCACCACGCCTGGTGGGATTTTCTTAATTTCCTTTTTCAGATAGCCCATTCTAGTTCATAGAAACAATTGATTTTGTATTCTGATGCTTTACCAAATCTGTTTTTTCTAGCAGTTTTTATGTGGAATCTTTAACATTTTCTACACATAAGATTATGTCATCTGCAAACATAATTTTACCCCTGTCCAATATGGATACCTTTTATTTATTTTTCTTGCCTAATTACTCTGGACTTGTACTATATTAACAAGAAAAGATTTTCATAGTAAAAAGAAAGTACTACAGGATGATAAAAATATATTGTTTTTAATATTTTACAGTATTCCATGTTTCTAAAAATACCTTTCCACATTCCCATTAAAGTTGAAGAGTAAAATGCAACATACTCCCTAAAAAATTTTTAGGCAAGACATGGTGGCACACACCTGTAACCCCAGCTACATGACAGGTAGGAGGATCCAAAGTTCTAGGCCAGCCTGGGCAATTTAGTGAGAACCTGTCTCAAAATAAAGGACTGGAAATGTAGCTCATTGCTCCTAGGGTTCAATCTCTAATATCTAAAGAAAAAAAAATTTTAAGATTAATTTTAAAATAAACTGAATTAAATTATTTGGCTTGTAGTTTAGTTCAAAGGATGTTTGAGTCTTAAATACATGTCACTCGTAGACTCTGTACTTAGTCATCACTTCCTACAAACCAGCCACATAAATCAATTGTGCATTGTTTTGTTCCTCACTGTTAGAAAATGTACATAATTTACATGAAATCAGTGCATGAAATCATGTGGGTGGAGAGCAGCACTACAGCCAGGATTAGAACTCACATCTTGACTCCATGTCTGGTACTCTCACTGTATTGTGTAGCCTTCATTCTCTCTGCCAAGTGACGATGAATGACCAGAATAAACCATCGAATGACATAAACAGTTTAGAAGTCAGTATTTATCAAGCCCTGTCTTTTTGTGTAAGATTGTTCAGATTCATAATAATGATAAAATTTAATCTACTCACTTGATAATCTTTCAGGCTACTAGAGGGAATCCCCTCACTGAAAATTTTTTTTTTTTTTTTGGTGCTGGGGATCAAACTCAGGGCCCAGCACTCTAACCACTGAGCTAAATCCCCCAACCCCTGAATTTTATCACTGTAAAATTTCATAAAATTTTAAATTTTATAAAAATATTTCAGAGTCAGATGTAGTGGTGCTGCCTATAATTCTAGTGCTCTAGGAGACTGAGGCACAAGGATGGCAAGTTCGAGCCCAGCCTGAGCAACTTGGTGAGATCCTATTTCAAAAAAAGTCTGGGGATGTACCTCAGTGTGAAGGCCTTGAGTTCAAACCCCAGTACAGAAAAACCAAAAAAAAAGTGTTATGGAGATTAAAATTTAATTTATAGTGCTAATTGAGCATCACTTAATCTACCTTCTTATTTATTCCTTAGCCATATAAGATAATTTCCAGCCCACTAAACCAAATAATTTCCAGCCCTCTGATCCAAATGTCTCACTTATTTTCTTGTCCCTAGCATATTAAAGTAGAAGACAGAGCAGCTCATAACTAGTGGTGACTAGCCTGCTGAAAAGTTCGCTATCTCACCATTCATAGCATATCAGGCAGGAAGCTGTAGATTGGACTTCTGCACACAACATGGCAGACAAGAAATACTGAATACATTCCTCCTTCAAAAACAGTATATCTTGTACCAAGTACAGAAGTCAGTAAACTACTAAGAGTATTAGCAGAAACAATAAAAGACAGATTTAGATCCTCAAAGACTTAAGGTATCATGATATGTTTATCAGGTACACAACAGAAAAAGAACAAAGTATGAGATGTTTAGAGAAGTAAAAGATGAAATCACAAAAATGAAAAGCAATAATCTATAAAATATTATAGGGCAGATTTGTCATGGAACGTAATCTTTTATAAGTTGAAGTGTAAAAATTATTTGAACATGTGGCAGTGAATAGGTTAAAGCACTATTTATTACACATCTGAAAGTGAACAGAAATATAGAACTGAAGAAATTACCCTGACAAAGCTGTGCTGGTGAAGCGGAAACCCTTTTCTCTGAGTCTATTTAGAAACTCAAAAGCTATGAAATGACCTTCCTATTTTTCCTGTTACAACTACCCCACCTTGTGGGCAATCTGTATAGAAAGGTTTCACTGCTGCCTGCATGGTGGGAAAGCAAGAGGGAAATGTGAATTCTCGTGGATAGAAAGCATAGGTTTTACTCTTCACAGATTAGGTATTTAAAGCAAACGTGATACTGTGGCATGGATCCAATAGATAAGTCTAGGCTCTGGTGTACAACAAGCAAATAGTTGCAAATGTACATCTGAGGGTACAAAAAGGCAGCTACATTTATTGAAGGTCACTGAAAGATGTACTCAGAGCAGGCAAAACAGAAGAGTGGTTCCAGGAGGACAGGACAGTAAAAAGCCCAGCACAACGATAAATCAGGATTTTGGAATTTAAAGAAAGTACATCCCAGCCCAGTTGCTGCTTACTGGGACTCTAGGTAAGATTGACAGGAATGATTAGCAGGGGCCTGAGATATCTCAGGGGCTTTCAAGGAGCATGTGTGTCCCAGAATTCACTCTGATTAAATTACGTGTATGAGATGTAGTCCATGTTTATGAACCTTTAGAGAGATTCGAGTGGGGTAAGTGTTACTGAAGGTCAGGCGAGGAGATCTAACATGTATGTGCTGTGACCTGGAGCTTCAGAGATTTCCTGGGTCTTTGTTATTTTTTTACCTTTCTTAGAACAATGTAAGGATTGGCCTTAGGGTGTTGCCCAAATTCAAGTGGGAGGCTGGGAGTGGTCTTCCAGCCCCCAGTGTGCTATTTGTACTAAATATGTTCCAGGTCCTGTGTTCAATCCCCAGTACTGCAAAAAAAAAAAAAAAAAAAACCCAAAAAAATAAATCTGCCTAGCATAGTGGCGCACACTCATGATCCCAGCCTCTTGGGAGACTGAAGCCTGAGGATTGAAAGTCGGGGCCCAGTTTGAGGAATTTAGTGAGCCCTTATCTCAAAACAAGAACTGGAGGTATAGCTTGGCACTAGCTAGGCTTCTGGTTTTTGTTTGCTTGCTTTTTGCTTGTTTTCAGGTTCCTTATCATTCTTCCCCCTCCCCTGGCTCAGATCACTATCAATCCTGTGGTAATTGGTTTCACTTTCTGGAAGCTTGTTCTTCTAAAATGTACAATTAAATCCTGTCCTGTGTTGTTGGGGTTTTTTGTTTGTTCTAGTAAAATTTCAGTTAGATATCTCATCATTCTCATTTTTATAATCTCATAACGTGGTCAACTTTCACATCACTTCTCCCTACAAGATAGTTCTACCTGCCATTGAGATTTAGTCAAGAGTTCATCCACCTGATGAGTGTGCTCAGTGGTGCTGGTGATGAGGGTGGTAAATGCACTAAATTGGTTACCGCTCCATTGTTACAGCATGGTAATTGTAGTATGTCCCACATGTGCATCAGCATGCCCACCTCTGCTAAGCCATTTGGCAGGCATAACAAGCTCAAATGCAAAATGGAAAGCAGAACTTTCAGTCAGACTGAGGTGGATTTGAATCCCACAGGAGCTACCAAATTGACGTTGCATTGGCGAGTTACTTACTCTCTCGGGGCCTCAGTTTCCTCATCTATTAACAAGAGGTAATACTTAGAGGGGTATTGTGAGGATCACAGATAATGTATTTAGAGCTAGAAATTTAATGTTAGATGGAATTTTTAAATTACTTACCGATCTAGGTTTAGAAGGAAAGGAGGGAGGAAAGGAGAGAGGGAGAGAAAAGAAATTCAGCTCCAAAAGAAAAGATGAAAAATATTTAAAAGAACTTGAGCTGTGGAGGACAAATCCGTAGTATCTTTTTAAAGAGACATTAGAGGATTTATTAGGCAGAAATTCAAAGTACATACTCAAAGAAATAGAGTGCAGGTCCTGGAGAGAGGTATGCTATATTTGGAGCTGGGAATATCTGTGTTTTGGGCAGTGGAAATCTGTGGAATTTGTCAGTCTGTAGTCTTGGTCATGAGTATGGCCTGCCCACAGTAAGACAATGGTCCATTTGTAGGGGAATACCCATTTTACAGGTGAAAAGAGGTCTTTTCACAGGTAAAGGGGACCATTTGCAGATGAAAGGGAATTGCCAAAGCTTATTCTGGGAGAAAAGAAAGAAAAAAATTTTAAACTGGGCTCATGTCCTAAAGGTCCAGGTTTCATTTTTTAAATTATCATTTTCCTTGTCTCTCTCTCTTTTTTTTTTTTTTTTCTAAGTGATGCTGGGGATCAAACTCAGGGCCTGTGCTTGTTAGGCAAGTGCTCTACCATTGAGCTAAATCCCCAATCCCTCCTTTTCTCCTTTCTACCTATCTTTATTTCCTCTGTCCTACTTCATACCCTTCCCCCAGACGTTGATCCCTTAAAGGATGCAGACAAGCCAAAGGTCTGCCTTCCTACAACTGCCTCAGGCTGAGGAGAGGCATAATCCTGCCCAGCTAGAGGTCAGAATCTCACCCTGAATGATCTAAAGGAAACAAGGGAAGATGGGTTTCATCGTTGGATGAACCATCCTTTGATAGTCTGGAGAAGAGTACAAGAACACTAGCAAGTTACTGATGCTTAAGCTTCATTTTAAAACTACATTAACAAGCAGGATCCAGATATTAAAGAGGAATATTGATGAATAGTGGTTCCAAAAAAAGGGTAAAGTCAGTAGCATTTGGCATAAGCCCTTTGTCTTTTAATATGGGCGTCTATTCTGAGGTATTTACCCAAATATAACAGGTAGACTTTAAGAGCATATAGATTTCTCCCATTTTATTAATAAGAAATTTAATGTCCTCCTATTTTAATTACAACAATGGCAAATGAGTACATTATGCAAAAATTTCTATGTTTTTATGAGCCCTGGGCCATTAAATATGTTTTACTGTAGGGTTTAAGAACCATACCTGGCTGGGCATGGTGGCACATGTGTAATCTCAGCACTTGGGAGGCTGAGGTAGGAGGATTGCTGCCAGCCCAAGGCCAGCCTGAACTATATAGTAACACCCTGTCTCAAAAAACCCTGGCCTCTTTTGTAGATCTAAAGACCTTTTATAGTGACTAATTCTAGATGATATAAAGTTACCTTATGTCAAAAAAGGTAACAAAGCTTAGTAGCTAGAATATTTATATGTCTATTCTTAATTTATCGGCACACCTATACAAGAACATAAACCTTTACCTGAGGGATACTTAAAAGTAGAAAACAATGAGAATTTTTTTTAAGTGAAAACAAATATTTTATTTAAATCAGTTGGGAATGTATTAAGAGAGGCTGAGGGACACATTTTTGGAATAGCTAGTGAGACTGGAAATCAGAACCTTTTTTATTTTTTTTTGGTGCTAGGGATCGAACTCGGGGCCTTGTGCTTGCAAGGCAAGCACTCTAACCACTGAGCTAAATCCC
>PVJO010030478.1:0-15440 GCA_004026905.1 Hystrix cristata | reverse complement strand
CCTCAGGTGTCCATGATGCACCCGGGTGTGTGTGCGGCAGTTGAGAGCCTGTAACTCCAGGGCCAGGCAGGTGAACTGAAGCTGCAGGAGTTCTGTCTGTCTGTCCGTGTCTTCTTGGGCTGATAATAGGGAAAGAATAGCGGCTTCTTTCCTATATCATGGTCTGCTTGCCTAACTCCTACTGAGCAGTTCGCACTGGGTTAAACTCCTTGTCTTAGTTTTTGCTATATTCTCTCTCATGTGGACAAAATAGGATCAATTTCCTACCTCAGATATTTGTCAAATATGGTAGTAATACTTCCAGAAACTGGTTGACAGCAGCAAAAACCTCTGTACCATCCAAAGGGGAGGACCATGCCGAACCACCCCGCACCCCCCACGGCTTTCTATCAGTCAGGGTCCCAGCAGGAAACAGATGGCTCCCTCAGTCAGGGTAATTAAGGAGAATTTAATAAAGTGACTATTTACAAAGGTCTGGGCAGGGTTAAGCAAAGCCTACCAGAAGTGGTTAAGGGAGTCCACTGCGGGGCTGGAATTGGTGGGGAGCCATTACCACTCTAGGGGGAGTGGGAATGGGGAACTGAGCCAGAGAAACCAGATGTAACTGTGGCAAGGGCTGCCCAGGGAAGCTGGGGCCTTTTCCACTGGAGAAGTGGATGAGCAGGAGGGAACCAAAGGCCCTTGGAAGTCAGAGGCCGAGGGAGGCTACCTAAGTCCAACCTTCAGGCCAACCTTCAGGACACAGAGTTGGCAGAAGAGGGTGGAACATGGACAGCGGGGGAGCAAGGGTAGAAGACAAATATCCATGATATTGGGGAATCCATGGGGCAGGGGATACAGCAAGCTCTCTACACTGAGCTACAGCCAAGTCCTTTATATAGCTTAAGTCATTTGAACTTTCTTATAACAGCCATGTGGAGTATATCGGAATAATCGGCTTGCCTATATTTACCTTCCATCATGCCCTGTTCATGCTAATTGCGGAGTGGAACGTACTCTTCCATCCTTCTGATGTCAAGCTTGTGTAAGTAACTCACTTTGGTCAATGGGATATGGGTGGAAGCACTGTCGTTATCCTCAGCAACAAGGCTGTAAGGGGCTTCGCATGTTCCTTCTCACTTGCGTTTCTGACTTCTATGAGAAGGGAATGCTCCGCGTAACCATTACAATCTCATGCAAACTCGGGCAATCGCTATTTGACCCAAGGCCTCCAGCGTAGCTGAGCCCAGTCAAGACCACATGAGATCAGCTGAACCTCGACCAATCTGTCACAAGTTAGCAAAATAGATTATTGTGTTTTGAACCACTGAAATTTAGGGGCTGTTTATTACCGAACACTATGGAGACAACTGCTGATAAAGACGTGAAGTGTTTATTATTTCCATGCTGTACGTGATGAAAACAGAGATAGTCAATGTTTGACTCAGTTTACACTATTGAAAACTGGCTCAGGTTACTTTATAGCCTTTATATCTTGTACCCTCTTTCCTCATCAAACTACTTTTCCATTCCTCTCTCACACAAAGAAGGGCAGAAAATTTACCCGCCGATCTGCTATTTTTCTTTATTGTTGTAGTTGATAATTAAAACATTTTCTTGTAAGAGCCATACTGTAGCACAAACTAAGGAAATGTTAAGTATATAAATTGAGATAAAATATCACCTACGTATTTTATGTGAAATTTCTGTAGTCAATTACATTGGGAGGCAGGGGTGAAAAACAATTTTCTGCTTGGTGGGAATACTGACTTTAGTCTTCAGAAATTAGCACAGTACCTATTCATGGTGTAAAATATCATCTAAAGAGGTGAATATTAGTCTCTTCAATTCATGCAATGAATTAAGACAGATGGGCGATTCACTTACTTTCATTTGTAGCAAGTTAATATATTGATTTCCCCCCACCTTCTTTAAATCTAAGGAAAAATTTCAGATAAAACCTAATTATATCACTCTCATTCTGAACTCTTCTGGAAATTACAGAGCTATCAATATTAAGCACACTTTCAACAATTTGGAAATATTTTGTGCAGACAGATGACCAACACTGGTCTTATTTTTCTGTAATTGAGCTCTAAAAGGTGGCATGATGTGGATTTTCCTATCAGCTCACTGTAAGTTAGTTGAGATTTTAAACTGTTCAATAGGAATTGAACTCTTTCTTAAAGGTGAAGATAGCCACTTAAGAAAATGCAAAGAAATGATAAAGGAAGCCAGCTCTGCCCAAATACACCAAAACAGCCAGTGTAGATTTTCGCATGAATGGGGATGTTTGCACTATAGTTAGAGAACTATGGGGAATTTCCGATTTGCCACTGGAACAGAAAAGTGGCCCTCATTCTCCAGTACAAATTGCTTCGTCACTCACTAATGAACTGGGGCAGTACTTACAGCAGGAACAACACAGACATCCTCCCTAGGAGTTTAGGGCTGTGTACTGTGCACAGAGGCCTCATCCGCAGCTGCCCATCCCCCCAAGTCCTGTTCCAGTGACCTAGGAGGGCAAGCAAAGGCACGAAAGATGAAAGACGCCCTATTCTCTGTGTTGTGCTTGGCAGCTCTAGGAGAGAACTCTTACCTCAAGGAAAAAGAGGGCACAGAAATGGTCTTGGCTGCAAAGGAGAAGCAAAAGGCTGAACCCTCATGGTCTACTGATTTCTAATCCTGACTCTGCACTGTCTCATTAAAGGACATTAGGAAAAATCCCCCATTAGCTGTCTCTCACACACAGGAAGAGGCACTGAGAGACGGAGCCAATGCACACAGCCCCAGCTTTTGAAAGGCAGAAAAGGGATTTTTGTAAACTACAGACCTACAAGCTTAATGTCAATCCTGAGCGAAATTCTAGAATGGACTATTAAGAAGATGGTTGTGAGTCTTTGACAGAAGGAAATGGTGGTCTTTGAAGCCAGGATGGATCTACTGAGAATAAACCCTGCCATATTAATAACTTCGTTTCCTTTTAGGATATGCTTTTAAGTTAGAGAGATGAATGTGGATTTTCTTGGGAGAGACAGTCAATGAAGTCTCTCAAGAGACCCTTGAAAATAAGATGATGAGATGCAAATTAGTAGTGAAATTTGGGGCTTAAGTGTTGATTGCTTTTTAAAGAGTGTGGTGTGAAGGAGTGTGACTACGCCCCTTGGCAATGGTCTCGGGTAGTAGGACACAAAGCTCTTTTTAGGGTTTCACTGGAGTGAGGATACAGATCAGGCACAACCCAGTTTCTGTTGCTGAGAGTGGCTTGACTGGGTGGCCGTTTAGTCTGGAACTAAACCTCCTGCCGAAATGAGGGGAGGTTCAGGCTCCAGATGCACTTCTGCGGCTTCGAGGAGGAAGAAGTGATCGAGACAAAGCTTATGGCCACTGACGCTCAGGTCAGTCTAGGTCTTCTGTAGGGTGCTGACTAACACAAAGGCCAGCCACAGTTAGTGGACAGTCAGAGTCTGTGGCATCCATTAACACTCATTTCTAGAACAGCCCATGTTCTTATTTGAGGATCCACCTTATCCCTATTTTACATGCATGTACTTCCTAAAAGACCCCCATCTGGCTTCAGGAAATATCCTGTGACTCAGATGGCCAAGTAGAGCCCCAAATCTCACTAGAGCCAGTAATTAGCTCAGAAATATACACTCGATCAGACACATTCATCAGAAACAATGAGACATGTATTTCATACTTTTGATTGAGCTATGCTGGAACCAGGTTAACTTCTCCCGCTTCCCTGGACTGTGCTTTTATGCTGTGGTAATGAGGACCTGCTACCCTCAGTACCTAATATGTGATGCTGAAGATGCAACCAACATCAGGACAATCAGAGGCAAGAACTGGAAAAAGACACATATTGATGACATCGTCTGAGGTGTGAATTCAGGGTGAAATCTGCATTTGGATTTTGTTGTTCCATAAGGCAGTAAATGAATTTTTCCATTAAAGTTTCTGTGTGTAGACTTTTCTGTTACTTGTAAGAGGAATCCTGAATCAATCCGTGGGATCTTCTGATCTTGTCAATGGTGAAATAATAAAAGCTACTGCCAGTGGGAAGGAACAGGAAAGTGGGATCCTTATGCCTGGGTATGGATTGGAGAGGAATTTAGTCCCAGAATGAAGGAGGAAAGAGAAAATGTAAGACAATAGTTATCCGCAGAGAGAATCCTCTGTGCTCATTCAGTTGTGTGCCATTTTCCTTGTCCAAATGGGCACAAAGAGTTTGCTTTGCTAATGTGTGGGGCTTTTCTCCAGGTTCCAACCGTAAGTCCAATGGGAAGTGAAAATGTAACTCCTGGGAGGTGGCACTGAAAGGTTCCCTCTGCCCTCTCCCTTACCCTGCTTTGGAGAATGTGGTGGCACTTGTGGAAATGGCAGTACTATAAGATAGAATCAAGGCTGGAAGAGAACTCTCCACCTTTGCCTGGTGCGACGTGAACTTGCACATACTATTGACTATGCTTTAGGGGTTTGCTTGTTCCTGCAGCATACCTCAGTTTAACTGAACTAATATCACTCTTACAGGACTAAAATTAGTACAGAACTACTTAAAAGTCTCCTTTCAACTAGAGGGGGGAATGAGGAGCGTCTGCTCTAAGCCAAGAGGATTTAACTGTGTGGGGGGAAAAAGGCTTAAAAGGGAAGCCATCTATGTTAGTTTTCCATTGCTGGAACAAAATACATGGCATATATGAACTACAGGAGGGGAGGTTTATTTTGGCTCATGGTTTTGGGAGACTCTGTCCATGATCAGCTGGCTCCAAGTCAGAAACATCATGGAGGAAAGACATGGTGGGGGAAAGCTAGTACCTGGTGGCAGCCAGGAAACAGAGTACAGGGGAATCACCAGAGAGGAGGGGCCGGATGTTCTCCCCAAGGTCACACACCTATGACCTACTCCCTGCAGTGAGGCTCCATCTCTGTAGTTCCCATCACCTCCCAAAGATGGGAACTTTGAACTCATCAATGAACTCAAAATTATGAGCTCATCAATGCATTAACTTACTGGTGACGTTACAGCCTCATGAGACAATCACCTGCCAAAAGCCCTTCCTCTGCACACAGGACACTCTTGGGAGCACATTTCAGATCTAAACTAAAATGCCCCTCATAGAAGTCTTCCTTTCATGGTAAGGCTAAGATTATGGCTTCCCAGATTCAAGGATTAAAAATGCCAGAAAGGAAAGTGGCTCTTGCTTAAGATGGACTTCAAGGTCCCAAAGCATCGCAGCAAGCTAGATCCTAGACTTAACCTGAGTTTACTAGTTTCCTGTACCTAGCTCTGAAACTGATTTTGGGTCAGGAGTAGCCCATATAAAAAGACCTAGGAGTTTATCTCTCCTGATTTTACAAGGTAAGCGGGGCAGCAAAATACAAATAACATCCTATACTGCTTCGAGGAATACAGCATTTCCCAGACAAATACACTAATCTTACTCACCTAAAAGCCAGATCACAGCCAGGTATAGTGGTTCATACCTATTAACCCTGCTACTTGAGAGGCTGAGGCAGAAGGATCTTGAGTTCAAGGCCAGCCTAAGCAACTTAGTGAGATCCTGCCACAAAATGCAAATTAAAAAAATTGGGTATGTAGTTCAGTGGTAGAGTACTTGTCTAACATTCATGAGGACTTGAGTTCAATCCCCAGTAATGCAAAACGAAAAAAAAACAAAGATACTAGATCATGCCTGGAGATTGTATTTTATTTCTCACTCTACTGTCTGTGAAGGACCTCAAAAAGTTGCCTGACTTGAAAGACAAACATTCAAGAAACTGAAATTCTGTTGAACATCTACTTACTGTTGAAAATTTGTTGATCACAGGCTATCTACTTAAGAATTTATAGAAAACTCATTTTGCACCCGGGGCAGTGCTTGGTCCTGAGGCTGTGGGGGTGGTTCCTGCTCTGGAGTAGCGTAGGTTCAGGAACAAACATCTCACATCCCCACACAGAGGCAATGTTAAAAAGGAACTAAAAGAAAAAGAGAGGGGGAAATTTAGTTTAAAGGAAAGAAGACTCGAAAAAAGAAACTGTTTCCAGATGGTTTCAGGGGTTCCAAATAAAATACAGATTAGACCTGTTCTGCAGGATATCAGCAGGCATAATTTTATGTAAAGGGCAAAAATATTAGTTTATTTTATAGAAGCACAAAAGAAACTGTTTCATAATAGAAATGATGACTTTAAGTGGCAGTTAGCTCCTTTCTTAATTTTTAATTTTATCCGTACCTGTTTGCAATACATAATAATGACACTCATCACGGGGAGTTGGTATGTGTATAAAATCACATAGCACATCTCAATTCTTTTTCAACTCCTTCCCCAATTCTCTCTCTCCCTTCCTCCATCTTTCAAGTGCATATTGGCTGTATGATTGGAGAAATTATTAGGAGTATTGTGACTAAGAGCCCGGGATTAAGCATTCAAATCCTAGGTCTTCTTGATTTTTCATTTAATTTCTTCCTTTCCTTACAAATGAAGTGGGCTAAACATACCCAAATTGCAGAGTCGATGGGAAGATCAGCGCTTGAAGAGGGTTGGGCATGGTGGCTGTTCAGGTGAAGCTGCTGCAGCAGCCATGGTGCTTATTTACTGCTGCTAAAATTGGTGATGACATGATATAAAGATCTGAACATCTGAGATTCAGGGGATCGGGCAACACAGCTTCTAAAATCCTTTCGGTCTTGAACTTCTAGGATTATGTGGTTCTGTACTTCAACGTGATAAGGAAAGAACTCTACTAAGTCCTGAAATCCAGGGTGATCTCCTTATATTCACTGCGTTCTGCACATGTGCACCTCACACCTGATGTACATTCTTCGCCGAATGTCCCCTCAGATATGTGCGTTCTCTGCAAACGGCTTCGGTTTGCCCAATGGAGCCTGTGTCCGAGGGTAGATGTTGGCTTCAGGGTTGAATTTACACCCCAAGTTTTAGTTTTCTTTCTTTCTTTTTTCTTTCTCTCTTGCTTTCTCTAAGATTTTTTTTAATCTTTGTGAAACATTTAAAACATCAAGGAATTTATCAGAGCCCCAACTGATTCAAACGGAGAGAATCTTTCTGTCAGTCTAAAACTCTCGAGTTTAGAACAGCTGCCCAGAGACAGGTACGAAGACCCCCAAGACAGAATCTGAGCTCTGTCCAAAAAGCCTGGCAGGTGGAGGACAGAAACTGCTGAGGGGGGTGCCTGGGTTTGACTTGGTAGGAGCGGGTTGAAGCAAAGGCCACAGAATCTTTAACTCCTACTGTTTGTCTTCCGCATTCAGAAGTCTCTGCCTCAGGGACAGATAGATTTTTGCAGTGATGTTGAACCTCAACATCAGTAGCAGAGATTTCAAGGAAGCCATATTTGTGATGACCAGCGAAATGGAAAGTCCGTTAAAGCTTCTTCTTCGGTAGCAGGATCCTGTAAATTTAACTCTGTCAAGCAAGCCAGCATGTGACGTTTGAGTGCAACCCCCTACCCTGCCCCAAGTGTTGACACAATCTGAGGCTCCCTCGCTTGACATCTTCCTAAGGAGCCCACGGGGCAGGCGAGGGTAGCATTTCCAGACTCTGTGAGCAGAAAGCAACGGAAGGTTTAAGATATTGAGAGTTCTTTTTCTCATCTGTTGAGGTTTTCTGTAGCCAAGGGAGTAAAAATGCCTCTAAAACTGGGACGAGCTTATACAGTCTGAATTCTTTTTGCTGATGAACATTGTGCGACCAACATGCAACCGATCTGCTCCTTGAGTAGGAAATGCCACGGAAAGGTCTCAAGTGCCATCAGTACCTAGAATTAACAATAGATTTCATAATGACAAAAGCTTCTTGTTCAGCAGAGGATTAAACATATATCATACCATATAGATTTTTTTTGTCCGTGTGAATCACTGTTATGGAAAATTTGCAGGCACAGAGCCGAAAAATTCTCTTTTCACTGTACTTGCTAATTTTCCAAAGGTGGTTATTAATAAGTGTCAGGACAAGGGTAACTTTTTAAGCTCACAATCCCCACAGCAACGCCTCCTGGCCCTTGATTGTTTAGGTCTGCTAATGTAATCACACTGGGAAAATGTTTTAAATGCACTAATGCTTCTAAATGCTATTTTCTCATCAAAATATTTTCCCTTGTTTGGTCCATTGAGCTAATGCATTTATGTGACACCTGCATTAACATTGTAGTCCCTTCGTGCCCTGACCTCTTCCTTGTAGTCAAAGCACATTCTGATGCCAGAGAGTACAGGCCTCTGAAAGAGGGAGGCAATTAGGTGACAAATAATACCTGGGTTTGATGGGCTTCATTGGTTGATTAAGCACCAAAGTGGTTTCTGAACTATGTGGTATATTAGACAACAAGTAAGAAAATGAGTTCCTGGAATCCATACCTAGGTCTATACCCAATGGCACCCTATGCTAATCATTTCAGTCTCGTGGGTATGAGAATTTGAGGGTTTAGCACCCTCATTTGTACATGAATTCCTGGGCACTGGACTTTATATATTCACAAGCTTCACCTTGTCATTTTAGTAACCTAACTGCACCAGAAGAATAACAATGGAGAACACATGTCCAGAATTGAAATGTGATCAGGTAGCAGATATCCTGGGAAATACAAGACCTTCTCTTCTCTCTTCCATTCACTTTGTGTTTGTTTTTTATGTGACTCTATGTTGGTACGAGCTGCTGAGATAACTTTAGTTTGCCTGCTATAAGCAAAATGTCATGTTGTCTGAAGGCAGAAAAAATGAAGAAGGAGAGAAATGGTTGGAGATGACAAGGAGAGAAAAATGATACTGGAAATTCCTCATCCTCCAGTCTTCCATGGTCTAGTGTCTGCTGTATCTCAGCTGCAAGTGCATAGAAAAGGAAGATGTAGATGTGGTGGTCAAAGCCTTGAGCACTAAAATTGTTCCAAGTAGAGCAGAAGAATTTAGAGGTGGGAGTTTAGAGAGAATCGATAGGGATAAAGACCAGTGCTCTTCGGTTGCAAATTGTCACATCGGCATCGCAGGATGATATTGCTGTATTTGGGTGTGGTGTTGGGGACAGAGGTGAGGGCACAATGTCAGGAGTTCAGGGGAGATGTGTTTCATAGTATAGCAGGTGTTGGAGCCTGGAAGCATTCACCGAATGAAACCAGAGGGAAAGATACCTACGTTGAACAAATTCTGAGTTGGGAAAGTGGCTTGTATGGAAAATGAAAACGTGTCTTTCAATCTCAACATTATGAACCAAATTAGTAGACTTTTATCGAAAGCCTGCATTGAAAGTACAAAGGGTCAAGTGAGATGTCTTCCTTCCCACATACTCTGCCAGAAACTTAGATTCTTTTCAGAATGTTACACTGTTGAAAATTCGTGCACAGTGGACCTAATGAATCATCTGTGAACCTTGATCACAGCCTTTTCAGAGTTTGAGAATAGACAGTGGCTCAGTCAAAAAGACCCTGGAATTCCCGACAGGAGGTAGGAATGTGGTTGCTGCAGTATTTTGTTTGTAAAGACCTATTTGCTTATACTCTACGTGGAGAGAGAATTTTTGAGCGGAAAGGGCCTAGTGAGCAGAGCTATGTTCTACATGTATGGAATGTTTTGTGGACCTGGTCGCTCACCTGGAAATGAGATTAACAATCCTTTGATCACTGGATGATTATCAGGATTCAATGGGAAGATGCCTAGCCCATAATAAAGGCTCAATTAGTGCCGTTTTCTTTTCCCTTTCCTTCTCACACTATCAGACTCCGCCCTATCATCCTTTCCAACATACAGCCCTCCACCTTTTCTCCACCTCCATGACCTGGACCCGGAATAACGCCCTCCTAACACCTCTCTCCTGCCTGATTGTGGGAGGTCTGTATTGCAGGGGAACCTGGAAGCAATGGTGAGTTGTAGACTCCTCAGGGGTTGCATCTTTTCATTGGTTTTGAATCTTTTTTATATGATGCTCCACTCCTAGATCATAACTTCTGAAATTTTTCTTCTTCAAGGTTTTCCATTTTTAAAAAACCCGTAATTTTTTTCCCCTTCACACTGGAAATTGAACCTGAGAGATGCCAAGCCACATCCCCAGCTCTTTATTTGTATTTTGAGCCAGGGTCCTGCTAAGTTACCCAGGCTGACCTGGAACTTGCTGACCTCCTGCCTCAACTTCTTGAGTAGCTGGGATTACAGGTATGTGCCGCCAGCCCTGCAAAGGTTTTTCTTTACTTTTCATTTTTTCTTTTCTTAGCATGACAGCATGTGGTAATGGAGGAGGAGAAGGAATCATCATCTCATTAGAAAGATGAAAAGCTTTCTTAATTATTTTTGAGAGCGAATTTCCTTTAAAAGGAAACCAAAGCAATAAGAAACTGTAGAGAGGTGTACAGGGTGGGGAGGGGATAGCCTCTTCTTACCTGAGGGGAGGCCAAAAGGAGGGGGCAGGAGGACTTTAAACCAGGAATCTCACAGCAGACAGAAGGGAGTTTTTCCAAGTACAGTTTTTGAGACAGTCGATAGAGTCTTTTCTTCAGATTTCTTCAAATTTGCAAGTGAATAGACCACGGAGTGAACACCAAGTCTGTAAAAAATATTTTCCCCTCAAACACCAATTAGAGAAGCTGTGTTAGGTGTAGTAGGATAAAAACAAAACGTATCTACATTACATTATTCTTTCAGGTTTCTTTTGGTGTAAACTATTTTACTGATATCTTCTCCTTTGGACATTCCAAAACCATCCGAGATTAGCACTGTCTCTCTCTCTTTCACAAATAAGAAAAATGAAGCCGGCAGAGGGTTTATCTGGCTGAACCGAAGTCACACTGTGAGATGAAAATGGGGACTGGAATGAAATTATTATTCATTTGTTTGGCTGATGAATTTTGTCAATTAAAATACCTTTTATACAATGACTGGTATACACACACCCACGCTCACACACGAACATATTTATGTTTTACACATGTGTCAGCAACAGATACTTCTCCTGGGCAGAGAAATTGATTCTAGAGTCCATTGTCTCAAATACCACATTTGATTCTTTTGCCCTGGGCTGAAATCCTAAAAATGTAGCGTCAGATTGTGGCAAAGGCTCTGAATGTCAGACAACAAGCTTTTACTGTCTGTGCATTCTGGGTCAGTCCTAGCCTGTGTTTTATGTGTATTAACCCATTCAGTCTCTCATGTAGCGCTACAAGACGGTGTTATAATCATTTCCGTTTCCTGGCTGGGAGACAGGAAATACAGAGAGGCTCCATACGTTGTCCAGACCCTCACAGATGCGAGGTGGAGTGGACAGTGTGGACTATGATGCAACCTTCTTCTGAGCATGAGGTCTTCCCTTGTACACTCTCTCCTATTAAATCAGAGGGCTGGTGAATTTATCCTGCCAGCTGGTTGGCATCTTGATTCTGAGAGAAAGAGACTAAGGCATGCAGTGGTGTGAGCAGATCCAGACAGGGACAGACCAGGGAGCAGAGGGCGAGGCAGTGTGGTGGGCACAAGGGCTGGACATAGTGTCAGGAGGAAAGAATGAGTGAGTATTTTGGGCAAGTGGCATGAGTCAAACAATCTTAAATATGCACTTTTCTGTTGTGCCAAGGACCAGGAAAAATATACATTCGATTAATTTTGTTTCCCCTGATACAGTGGAGTTATAGGATTTAAAGGGAGAGAAGACTCAGAAAAGCAATCTGCTTGGAAGAAGGATCAGGGAAATTTACTGGAAGCTGTGATTGCTATTCATACTTTAAATATTTTCAGGGTGGCTTCGGGGACTCCAGAGATTATCCGGAAGAGGCTAGAGCCCTTTGTAACCCCCTGCAGGGCACTGCATGGTATCTACCTGTCAACACTCCTCCGATTTTTACCTCTTTTCCTAAAGTATCCCTGGCTTTGTTGGAAGAACACAGCTATGTGTTGCATATTTCCAATAAAAGAAGATTTACTTCCATTACATATGAGTTTGTAGAAGCATTTTGCGACCTTGGACAATCTTCAGCAGCATGGAATCAAGCTCTCTGTATTATCTATTTAAGTCTTTAAATTTGGTATTTAGGTTAAATACAAAATATGATTCTTAGCATTATTCCAAGGTCACTGTTCATGATGGAAAAAATGTTAAAAGCCTAGAAGTAATGCATGAAAAATCCATTATTAAGAGTGGCACCCCCTTATCTACAATAACAGTTACTTTAACATGATTTCCCTGTATTGTGGTGCCATACCATTGCCATCATTGCTAAAGCTCTGTTAAAGTTTCCATTATAGAGCTCTATTCAGCATCTCTCTCCATTTCTAATATAATGTATTCCTGGGCTAAACTTCAGTTTATGGTAATCTCAGTTTTAAAACTTCCCCAAAGAAATGAAAAACATATGAATGAAAATGTGCAGAACATCCTCTTTCTTGTCCACAGGGGAGCAAAACACCTTCTTGTTTGGGGGATTGTAGTGGGAAATCGATTTTTATCTTTTAATCAGTTGCAACCGAGATTATAATGCTATTAATGCAAAGTCATGCTGAACTAATTAAGAACCAGAGAACTGGAAAGGATGCTAGAAGGTCCAATAGGCAAGGTTTTATCACCGCTTCCACCCCCAGACAAATAGGGTATGATGTCCTGTCCGAAGAGCCCTAGGAAATCCATTCCACAATTGTTATTGCTAACTTGTTCCATTGTTTAACAATCCAATCCCTACTGTTATGAACTTTTTTCCTTATGTTTAACTTGAATCCTTGCAATTTAAACCAATTTCCTGCTGCTTTTAGGGGAAATGACAAACAGCAGTCTGACATCTTAGGGCTAACCTCTTTTATTTTATACACACCACTAAGGGATCCCTGGTAGGTTCAAACCTCCCACTAGAACATGTTCCTCCTAATTCTTGTTCTAAAATTCTGAATCACTGTCCGTGTCATTTTAAATATTTAAATCCTGTATTGAGTCCCAGTGTAATAATTTCCTACCATTAATCTGCCCTGCTTATGAGTGCAGAAATATCTTATGAGTTTCAAACGGCCAATTAAAGTTTTCTCATTCTGTTATTGTTGTGCAAAACAAAATGTACATTATTATGTCACTTGAAATGGCATGTGAACTCCAGATCACTGCCTTATTTGTGTTTTGGTTGCTTTTTGTTTTGTTTTGTTTTTTGGTGCTGGGGATCGAACTCAGGCCCTTGCGCTTGGTAAGCAAGCACTCTAACCACTGAGCTAAATCCGCAGCCTGTTTGTTAGTATTTTTTTCGCATTTCCTGATGTGTTAGTGATACTTCTGCAGCAGTTTGGCAGAAACAAGCCGTTCATTCTCTGGAAATCATCGTGATAAATGGACACACATTTAAAAGAGCTAAGACTCTTCTTCAAAACTTGTATTTCCTCTTCCTCCCCCTCGCATCCTGCCTTTCTTGGGTCATGTCACCCACTTTCTTGGCTCTTTTCAAAAGTTAATTTAAATTTATTTTAACTGATATGTATCTATCTATCTATCTATATCAGTTCATATATGTGTGTGTGTGTGTGTGTTCATATTTGCTTGGTAGCTTGTGATGTTTCAATACATCTGGACATTCCAACTCTCTCGCAATCACCATTCTACTCTCAATTTCTATGAGATCAACTTCTTGATATTTGACGTGTGAGTGAGACCTAGCATGCTTGGCAATGTTTATAGTCATTCTTGTATTTATTTCTTGAGTTTGGAAAGACAGAATTCTAGGATGAATTATTTTCTCCCATGCCGAATGTCCATGTTTTACTGACTTCTAGTTTCTAGTTCAATGTCATTCCGATTCTTTATTTTGCATGTATGATCAAGAATCTGCCCTTCATAGATGGTCAGGTCTGGCCTTTGTTATCAGGATTCTTAATTCGCCATGGTATGTCTGAATGTGGGCCAATTTTCATCACTAAAGCGTTGCAATCAATGGGACTGTTCTATCAGGAACCCATGACCTTTAGCTCCAGTAAAATCTCTTTAATTACTTCATGAACAATTTCTTCCCTTCTAATTTTTCTTTGCCCATTTTGAAGCTCCTATTTTTCAGATATTGATGGTCTTAGATTGGTCTTATACATTTACACATCTTTTCTATTTTCTATTTCCTTGTGTCTGCTGTACTCTTTATGAAGATTTATATTTAATGTTTAACCCTTCTCTTAAATGATTTCCTTCCTAGTATTACAGTTTTAATTTCTAAAACATTTTTGTCATAGTTTTTAGTTTGTTCTCTAAAACCTTCCCTGAATATTAATAGCCTCTTTTTTTGCTCACTGTTAGATTATAGTCTCATTTTTGTGGAGATGGGAACAAGAATGTATTTGAAACCTTCTCTCCTTCCAAGTTTCTTTTCCTGCTTTTGAGATCTCGTGACTGTCTTCCTGTAGAAACCCTTCTAGGGTCGTAATTTTCCTTCATCTTCTGATATTCAAGAGAGGAGAATTCCCACTTTAGAAAGCAGTTTGATAGTTCCTTACCTCATGTAACTGAGCATTGTACTTCTGCATAATTATCCTAGAGAAGTGAAGACAAATCCCACAAAATCCTGTACATGGATACTTATAACAGCTTTACAACATTCATAAGAGTCCAGATGTTCCAACAAGCCAGATGTCCATCAACAGGCAAGTAATCAGGCAAACTGTGCCACCTCCCTACAGTGAAATATTACTCAGCAATATAAAGGATTCTCGATGCACATAACACACAGGATAAATCTTCAGTGAATTTTACTGAGCTAATAGAGCAATCCCAAAGGTTTACTTAGCATAGCTTTCCATTTACAGAATGCTTTGAAATGACAGCAGTGTAGAAATGGAAGAGAGTGTGGTGGTTGCCAAAGAGTAAGGAAAGAGGAGGGGCAGGAAGGAAGTGAACATAAATGCCTTTCGAAAAGCAAGGAAAAAATAAACATTGTCCAAGACAAGTAGCGAGAACAGCAAAACACCCACCCCTCTTCTAGAGGGAGGGAGGGAGAAAGGAGGGAGGGAGAGAGAGGAGAGAGAGAGATTCTAATAAATAATAAAATAATTTGGAGCCTGACTATTGGCCTATTGGCAGCTGAACTTTACAGTGATATAATTGGGACATTTAGTTGAGAAATCCTCAAGAGTAGGGTGGTTGAGTATTTCCTTTTAGAAGAAGGTGGGTGCCTGTGGGAAAATGTCACAAGAAAGGAGTCAGGAATGATGGGGATTGAGGCTGGGAGCTCTGGATCCCAAAGCAGCTAGTAGCCGAACCCTCTTGTTTCTATATGATACACACCTTCAAACACACCTTCAATGCTGAGGACACCAAGACTCTTTTGCCTCCTCAACATTGCAGATTTGATTTTTGCTGGATTAATGTGAAGAACATTTAACCGTGATGATTTGGGAATTTTTTTTTTTTATTTTAAACCAAGAGCATGTATTGGTACATTCTACATACATTGATCACATTCATTACATTTATTCTGTACCTATACATGGTGCATCTTGGTTCTCCCCCCC
>PVJO010030477.1:0-15446 GCA_004026905.1 Hystrix cristata | reverse complement strand
TTCCTACTTTTTTATCTGAAAACTTTGCATTTATTTGTTTTGTGAAGTCCTATGGAGAAAATGAGAGGAATAGCCCCCCAAAGTGCTGAGTCATTTGCTATCTGTGAAAGTTAGCAACCACCTCAGCTGAATGTGTCTCCTGAAGATAAAGTTGATTGTCTGTATTTGGCGGGATGATTCTAAGACTGTTTTTTTTTTTATCTTTACCAAATTCATAATGTTTCTGACAGTCTTTTTTAAATTCAGCTGAAGAATTCCATGTGAATTCTCTCTGTCTCTCTTAGATACAGCTCCTCTTGGCAAGTTCTAGATTTTTAGCAAATATAGAACAACCTACAAAGGAAACGGTGAGTACCGAATTCAATTCTCTTTGGTGTAATTTGTCACTGATACTATTAGGAAAATTTTCTCCTTTGAACTGTCTATGCTATGTTTACAGGGTCATTAAAAATTGTTATTTGACTTTTAAATAAAAGTAGAGAATTTTAACTCTCTTTTTGTGTATATTTAAACACTAACCTAGAATTTATAGCTGTACAGCAGCCAAAAGTTACCAAAGACTTGTTAGTTTACATATAGAATGACTAGGTAACTTGGAACAAAACAAGCTCAATAAAGATTTGAGTCTCCACAGAAAGATTTAATATGAGAGCCACACCAGTAAATACTGCCCACAGAGAAACAGTAGAGAAAAATAAACAGCAAAATTCAAATACTGTAGTGAGAATTCAGGATAGAGTAAACAAGGAAAATAGTTCTCAAATCCCCATAAATGAAGTGGACCTCTGGAAATTTTGCTGAATATTATCACACACAGGCTGGAGTCCCATAAAGAGAGGATTATTTTTTGTTATTTGACAATACGAGGTTTTCAAAAAACAACTACTGAAATATCAAAAATTTGAAATTTGTTTAAATTGGTAGAAGACATGCCGAATGTGGATTTATCATGTTTTTGGATAAAGCAAATAAAAAGAATAAATAACATATTAGCCATATTTCTAAGTATAAAGTAAAATTTTCAAAATTTTTCATATAATTCACTAAGTTAATTACAAACCATTTCAAATTATTTGTTAAATTAAGTTCAGGATGATCAGCATTTGCCAAGGTCTTTTTTAACATTTGAATGCCATAAAATTACATTTCTTCTTGATCTACCTGAAATTCTAAATTCCTAATTTAGTCTTTTTCTATCCTGAGTTGGGTTGCTTTTTATCTGTAGAAGAATAAATGTTGGCACACATTTATGTGAGAAGCTGGGAAAGTCTTTCAGATGATTATTAGTCTAAGTAGTAGCTATGTGTGGTTAAATTCACATAAATGTAAGTAGCCCTTCTAACAATAAATATTTAAAGGCTTAAAGATACTTAAACATAGATTTAACATAAGTAAATGCTTTGGGATACATGAGAAGTTGCAGTAGATAGAAGCTTTTTAATTCTATTTTTGTTTTTAAAAATTGTTTTTAAGGGGCTGGGAATTTATTTAGCTCAGGTGGTAGAGCGCTTGCCTAGCAAGTGCAAGGCCCTGAGTTCGATCCCCAGCACTCTCCCCCAAAAATGGTTTTTACATTTCATTTGATGCATAATAATTATACATATTTATGAAGTTCAGTGTGATATTTCAAAATACGTGGAGGTTTTTTAACTTGCAGATTATGGAGAGCAGTGGGCCAAAGGTTTTGGAGACAGCAGAAGAAATCCAGCAAAGGCGTCAAGAAGTGTTGGATCGGTACCAGAGGTTTAAGGAACGGGTCGCCGAGCGGGGTCAGAAGCTTGAGGAGTCCTATCACTACCAGGTTTTCAGACGAGATGTAGATGACCTGGAGAAGTGGATCTTGGAAAAGATCAAGCTTGTAGAGGACAAGGGCTACAAAGAAACACCTACTATAAAGGTCAGTTCCAGGCCCTTCCTTAGCCCAGCCCCAAAACTTCAAGAAGAGAAGCAGGATTTTCTTTAGGTTAATGAGGACATATGGGTGAGAATAAAATCCCATTCTATTGAGAAAAAGTAAACCCCAAACAAAACAAAGTAAGTAGGTAGAGTGTGAACTTCAAAATGGAATTGAGAGAAAATCTAAAGATGTGTTGTCTGATAAAACTGGAAGAGTGAGACTGAGAAAAGAAAACTCAGAGAAAAAAAATGGTACTAGTTGAAACACAGAACTATTTCTTATAAAAATTTTATATCAAAAACACTTTCTTATAAGGAAAATGGATAGCTGGTTAATTATAAAAGAATGAAAAATTAGGCTACTAGGGATGCTAATTCTTTTGGTAAATGAAATATGTCATCAACGTTTTAAACTTCAGCATTTTATTTGCAAAGAAAACTCTAGACATTATTCCATGATAACTTGAAAAATTTTGACATGAACAAATTTATTAAAAAAATGAGAGTAAGTCAGTGTTTAAGGAATCGCTGACATATTGATTTCAATATTGTTTGACAATAATAACGGACTAGTGGTAAAGAATCATCCACGTTTCTAGAGCAGCTACTCTGCAGTCGTCTCAGAACCAGGATTTTGCCAGGTTTTTCCTAAATTCCTGTCTGTAGCTCTTATTCATTTCACCTGAATGGTCCCAGGAGGAGAAATTTGGTGGAAAATCCTGTAACTACTGTGGACCTCATATAGCATGTGACCATCAGGAGAAAGGGGTACACACGCTAAAGGGGAAATTGAGATTGGGCCGCAAGCACTCAAAGTCATGTATCTTGAATGAATTAATTCACGAATTACAAAGTCATTATTAAAGCTAGCATCTTCTTTGTGTTCTACTTTCAAAAGAATCAACTATTCCTCTATACCAAAGAAGAACACTGTAGGTAACATACTTTTATGCCTACAGTGATCCATGAGGGCTTTGAAATAATAGCATATTTACTGAATATTCTTCAAAGGGGCACAAGAAGACTCTTGCTGGCCTCTCACACTGAGTCTGAGACATTTGACAACCTATGTTCAGTGACTCTACCTAGAGTGGCCATTGCTTTAGGAGATGACTATTCCAAATGTAACCATAGACTGATTTAATCCAGGTTGGGGAGCGAGTAGTTCTGCTTTAAAGTAACAGGAGGAAAATGAAGTCCGCTTTATCGTCCAGAGACACAATGCTTCATTAGCCATAAACTCTGTTTTTCTAAACTTCAGGAACCTAAATACCACGAGGCAGAAATACAAGCAGAATCAGAGGTCCTTGCCGAAATAGTAGAGTACAAAGACATCCTTCTTGCTGAATCTCAATTGGCCTATCAAGATATCAAGGTAAATAGATGATAGATGACTCCAGGGTATGTTTCTTATTACTTTTCATTATCAGAATTTTAATTGATTATATCAGATCTAACCCTTGATAAAACTGGGTTAGAACAAGGGTTCCTGCCTCTGGTGTCCTACTGGTCTGAGGCAGAAGAAATTATGGGATAGCCTGTTGTTCGCTGGAATGAGAAAAAGAACTGAGGCGTAGATGATATCATTGGACGGTGCCGCATGTCTGTTTATATCACTGTAGGATGATTCAGGTAAGTTCAACCCACTTCAACCTGCTCCTCATTTCTCAGATTAATTAGATTTTCTAAGTGTTGTTTTTAATAATTTCCTGTGACCTGAGTCTCTTTGCCTCTTTAAGTCACTGAATAATTAATATTCTCCTCTATGAATCTTTTCTGCCATCTTCTCCTTATGTCTGTTAAGGGTCTTTTTTAAAAAATTATTTTAGCATACCACATACTTTGACTACTATTCTATTTATCTAAACTTTTCCCTTTCTTTGAAAAAAAATCTCTATAACTTGTGTTCTCAGAAAATTTTCCTTGACTACCTAAAAAGTGGTGATAACCACCACTCGAGCAACATTTACTCTCTGCTACCTATCACTGATATGTCCGCTGTTTCTGACCTAAACCGTGCACTTTCCAAATGTGTGTATTGACACAATGAATCCAGAACCTCTTTGTATGTGTGCAAGCTTACTCTTTAGGTAGTTTTAATTTGTGAAAACATTGGTATTGGTGTTTCTATATATGGCTCAAAAATTCTTTTCCTTTTTACTCTCAGCAAAATAGAATTAAGAAACACAGAGTATACTAGAAAAAAGTTTTAGAAAGAATTCATAACAAGAAAATCACAAAAGGTATTCATTTATATAAAATATGTATAATTTTGAATTATTCAGCGTTGTGTGTAATGAATCCCCTAGCATAATTAAAACTTTTGAGGGATGTTTAATACATTTCCATGTGTTGAAATGTTTAGGGCTGTATCAGACAGCATAACAGCAGGGTTTGAAGTTAAAAATTGTATATGCTACGTTGAACAACAGAGTAGTTGAAAACTATAAGAGTCTTGCGAGTACGACATAGTAACTTCAGTTTCACAAGACATATAACACACTGATCTGGCATTTGAAACCCTGTATATAGTCTCTACATGTAGAGTTCCAAAATATTCTTACTGGTTTAATGCCACTGATTTCTAGTACCTAACAGAATTGTAGCTTTTATACTTTCTGACAAGGAGTTTATGCTGTCTTAACATCTGTGTTCATATTCTTGTAACGTAAATATATAGCTGGTCAACACCAAGGGAATAAAAGATTATACTGTCTATTAGCAACAATAATTCTATCTCTAAATAGCATGTCATCAAAGTTTTAATCTTCCACATTTTATTTGCAGAGAGTTCCTGCTAGAAGACATCTTATGGTAGCTTTATTTAATTTAATTTTTTTAAGTTTTAATTTTTTATTTTTATTAGTATGTGTTTGTAGTATGTAATTACATTAATCGTGGGGAGTTGGTAGAGATACATAACACATTTTAATTCCTTTTTATCCTTTCCTCCCCTGCCACTCCCTTCTTTCTATCTCTTGGTCCTCTTTCCTTTTGCAAAATATCTCAGTCTGAAATAATTTCAAATCAAACTATGGACAAAATCGTGACTAAAAGTTAAAGAGAAACTCAGACCTATTGTGTGATTTCAGTATTTTGTTATATTAAGAATGGAATTACAGTAAAAAAAAAAATCATCAACATCACCAAAGCAACTGCTCTCCACCTTTCGGAGTCACCACTTTTCCCAAAATGATTATTCTTAGCTCTTGTTAATTTCAGTTGAAAGCTCCAAAGAGGAGTTTGATGGGAACTTGACCCCATATGATAGCATGCAGCCTAGTCATTTCCAGAAGCAAAGGTACAGAGCCACAGAGGTGCTTGATGCTGGGCAGGGAGCACCAGGAGCAAGATCACAGTAATGTATCTCCAGGGGACCAAGCCACACATGACCAGAACCTAGTGTGCATGTTTACAAGACCATTATGATAGTTATCATCTTTCTCATTGTTTTCTACTTTGAATAGAACTCAGCTATTCCTTTTTTCTAAAGATGAAGAATGCTACATGTTTCATACTTTTATTCCAATGGGGGTAATAGCACCGTTAGAATATTAGCATTTATTAAAATAAAGCAGTATTAAAATCCTCAAGGCATCTGGGGACAGGAAAGGACCATCTCTATGGCCTCTGAGATTCTCTGGGAGCCTAGAGTCAGTGGCTCTACCACAGTGACCATTGCTTTTAGGATGTGGCCATTGTAGCTATGGGCATAGCTTATCATTTAATTCAGGTTTGGAGCAGGTAGTTCTGCCGTGAAGTAAGAGGAAGAGCTCATAGTCCACCTTATGTTCCAGAGACAGTACGCTTCATTGGTCATGATTTCTGATTTCTAAACTTCAGGGAAAACATCAGAAGCATGACACGTTTGCAGGAGAGGTACAAGCCAAATCTAATGCCCTTCCTGAACTGGAAGAAATCAGAGAAGCCCGATCGACTGAAGAGCATTTTGCCCAAGAAGATACCAAGGTGAATGCATAGTAGGGGTCTCAAAGAGAAGTTTCCAGTTGTTGATTATATTATGAGAGCTTTAATTGCTTGTGCCAGATAAAATCCCCAATATAATTGGCTGAGAATAAGGATTTCGGCTGCTTGTGTTCTGCTGGGGTTGGGGCAGAAGACATGATGAAATGTCATTGTGTTCAGTGGGGTGAGGAAAAGAACCAGGATGGGGAACATGTCACTGGATGGTATTATTTTTCCTTATGTTGTGTGGGATAATTTGGCTTAAGATGAAGTGCACTTCAATCTGCTCCCTATTTCTTAGATGAATTGGCTTTTCCACGTGTTTTTTTGTAATTATTTCTTCTCACTTCATTGTGCCCTTCTCTGTCTCTTCAAATATGTTATGTTCTCCCATTTGAATCTTTTCTGGACTTTTCTCTTTTATCTATGAAGTTTTTTTCTTTTCACACAACACATCCTATAACTACTCTTGTATTTTTCTGAACTCTCTTTTCCACTCATTTCAAATAATTGCTAACATCTCATGCCTTCAGTAATCTGCTCTGAACATCTAAATCTAATGACAACCACCATTTCAATAGCACTTTCTGCTCTGTTACCCACTATTAGTGTATCACTTTTCCAAATCTGTATAGTTATATAGTGAATTCATGATCTTTCTGTGTGACTGAACTCTTTACATAGTTTTACATCATCAAAACACATTTCCATTACATATTTTTAAATTTGGGCCACTTTTTTTATATAGCATAACATAAAAATTATTTCCTTCCCACCTTACTGTCAGCAAAATATGTCCAAGCAACACAGGATTTAACCAGAAAATAATTTTTGAGTAAAATAATCATAAAAAGAAAATCTCCAAATTTATTCATTTTTATAAAATATAAATAATTTTGTATTATTTAGTCTTGTGGATAATTAATCTCCTACATTAATGAAAACATTTGAGAAATGTTTAAAACATTTCCCATCAGTCAGAATGACTAGGACTGTATTGGACAGAATCACAGGAAGGTTCAGAGAGAAATGTGGTCCACATGCTACCTTGAACAGATTAATTGAAAAATTTAAGATTCTTGAAGACAAGGTACTGTTGGTAACTTTAGTTTTACAAGGTATATGATAAATGATGTTCCAAAATAATTTGTATATAGTCTCAACTATAGAGTCTGCAAATATTCTTACTCTATTGGTACCACTGATTACTAACAACTCAGCAAAATTTAGCTTTTACACTTTCTGTCACCATAGTGGCTTTGTACTTAGACGACTCTCTGCCTGTCATCTACCCACCTTTCTGTTGCTTGAGACTCTGTTTGTATGAATAGTCTTCTCTGAATCCTTCCTCTTATCCATGTTATTGGTTGCAGTTAATCTAGCCTCTAAAACCCCAAAGCATTTTTTTTAGTTATTACACTGTGTATTGTTGTCTTCAAAGTGGTTACTCAGCACAAGACGTAAACCAAAAAGATTCTTACAAAAAAGAAACAAACAGATAGAAACACAGAAGATCATATTTGTTTCAATGCTATAAAGAATGGCATATGTATTCTATTTTTAAATTAATCCAATTGATGCCTGAAGGATGAGAGGAAGAATTTTTAACCCAGGTGTCTTTCTGCCCATTCTCCGAGTCCCTACCTCCTCCCTAGCTTCCGTGCCTCAGTGCCTCTGCTTTCTTCCCTAAAGGTCCATCTGGAGCATCTACGCCAGCTGTGGGACCTGCTGCTGGAGCTGACCAAGGAGAAGAGTGACTGGCTGCTGCAGACCCTGAAGTTTTATCAGTTCTTCCAGGAGTGTGATGACATTTTGGAATGGATCAAAGAAAAGGTACAGGACAGCATGCAGATAGCACTTCCCATCTCTCTGTCCCAGGAACTCCACAGCAATTCACTGCAGACTATTCACAAATAAGACAGAGTAGCAGTTTCTGGACATCATTCCTTAGAAACAAGAGGAATCTTGGCAAAGAATCATGGATATTCTGGAGATTAAATGGTAGGGGATCAGTGTAAACCTGTGGATCTGAATATAGAGAAGATAAGACTCACACAAAGAACTTGCCTTAGAATATTGTCTGGGCTCATCTCTGATCCACCTTCCCTGACCTCTAACTCCTTCTTCCAGGATTCTGCTCATTCTCTGGGGCCTGCCTGAGACTATTTCCAGGTCTTTCCAAATCCTTTGTCTGTTGGGTGCCTATAGCCACAAAGGGGTTTATTTTTATTTTTTGTACATAGTATCTATAAAAGGGTAGAACGGGGATGAATTGCTCCTTCATTCCCGAAAACATGAAAGAGCACTTCCAGTGGCTCTTGTCCGCAGTATTCCGGATGTTGCTGACGGAGTACACCAAAGGCCTGTCCTCCATCCAAGGAGCTACCTCTGGATTACACTCCTGCTGCTGGGTTTTCTGAAGAAGAGTCTCTGGGCTCCCCAGTATCGCCATCTAAGTTATCCCCAGATTACAGGCTAGGGTTTGGGGCTTTCGACCTGCTGGAACTCCTGAATGTTTCTTGTAACTCAATAAAATTTTCTGTGTCTACAGAAATCTATAGTGACCTCTACAGAGCTGGGTGAGGCCTGGGAGCGCACAGAATTTTTGCATAAGAAGTTTGAAGAGTTCCAGGAGGAACTATCAGCTCGAGAGAGGAGAGTGGACGGAGTGAACAAATACGCCAATGAGTGCGCTGAGGTGAGGTGGGGGCAGAAGAGTCATTTCAGGGAAAGGATTCTCTGGCCAATAACTGGTGGATTTGAGGCAAACGAGACACTGTGAGAAAACAGGGGGATGCATTTTCCTGGTGCAACATGCTCTGAGATGTTTCTTCTTCCCACTGCATCCATCTTTTGCTAGTCCATGGAAACGGAGGTATGAGTGTGCATATCCACGTGTATGTCGGGGGGGGGGTGGTGTGTGTATAGGAATTAAATCCACCAGAAACAATCTTCTGTATCTTGCAGTAAACTGATTATTCGTGTTTATGAGTACATTGTGTTTCTTCATGAAAATAAACAAAAATAAAGTGGTGGAGAATGTAAAATAGTATTTGTTCATCTGTCTGTCTAGCTACACTCACATCATTATACATTATTATTCTAGGTGGTGGAAAGCAGAAGGAAGCAGATTTACCTCATTTATTTAGGAAGCACTTAAAATATTTGGCAAAGTGTGAGCAGGCAAAAAGTCAGTGTGGGTATAAATGACCTTAATATACGAAAGAAACTTGTGTTAGCAGGCTCGTCCAGCGTTGTAGGCACAGAGGACAAAGTCTGATAGGTTGGTGTTCTCAGTTTTGATTAAGTGGCTCAGGTAGGCCAGAGAACAGGGCCGTGGTGAAGGTCAGGGTCTCGTCACGCTCCACCTCTGACCAAGTATGAACCTAGTAACTTCATCTTTGCAGCAGTTCACTGTTGATATCCTCCCACAGGAGAACCATCCTGAACTTCCTGTGATAAAGCTAGAGCAGGATGAGGTGAACGCTGCCTGGGAGGATCTCTGTAACCTGGCTCGCCAGAGAAGGGAAACTTTGTCCAGTGCTGCCGACCTCCAGCGATTCAAAAGGTATAAATACGACCACCTTGAGATAGCATCGTGTTTACTTGTATTAGCCTCTGTGTTAGTCATTTACCTCATTGCTTATCGACAAAAATACCTGACATTTACAATTTAAAGGAGGAGAAGTTTATTTTGCTCATGGGTACAGTCCATGGTTAGCTGTTTCAAGGCAGAAACAGCAGAAACAGCACAGCAGGACATACTGGAAGAAAACTGCTCATGTGATGGCAGCCAGGATGCACAGAACAAAAGGAGGAGCTGGGGAGGAAGATAAACGCTTCTATGTTGCTCCCAGTGACCCACCTCTTGCAGCCCCACCTCCAAATAACACATTTGGGTACTGGATGGGTCCATTGTTGAGTGTAGCATCCCTATGAACCAATCACATTCCAAACATATGAGACTTTTGAGGCCACATTAAACCTCCTGTTTGCAGTTCATTGTCAGTACTTCGAAGTACATCATGCATTTGCCTTTGAAACAGCAAAGAAGTTAAGAAAACTGAGAACCGCTCTGTAGCCAGTTATGGAGGTTGGAACCCAAAGTAATAAAAACATAGCATTGGTGTATTGGTGATAAGAGATCCGTAGAACATGGGAAAATGAATAAGAATTAGATGAGGTGGTCGGGCTGGGGATTCAGCTCAGTGGCAGACCACTTGTCTAGCAAGTGTAAGGCCCTGAGTTCAATCCCCAGCACACACACACACACAAAATTCAACCTCAACTAGATGAGGTGGAGTTGGGGGTGGGGAGGCATTCATGCATAGTAGCCCTGGAAGCTCAGCCATCAGGAGGTCGAGGCCCCTAATACCTCATTGGAAACCACTAACAAGTAGGAACATCTGAAGTTACCTTTGCTAGTCTGTAGGAAGGCGGGGAACTTGCCACATGGGTGAACTAGGCTGATCCACACTGTCTGATCTCTGCTCTGTCTGACTTGCATCCATTCTGCTGGAGCTTACACTAATGTCTGACAGGGACGTGACTGAAGCCATCCAGTGGACCAAGGAGAAGGAGCCTCTTCTCATCTCTGAGGACTATGGCAAAGATCTTGTAAGTTCTGAGGCCCTGTTTCACAGTCACAAGGGACTGGAGAGGAACCTTGCAGTCATGGAGGACAAGGTAAGCCACTATTGGGGGAATAGCTGGACTTTGGAGTTGCAAAGGCATTTGCTGGTCATCTTGCCTTATCCCAACACCATGGTCAGCAGAGGGCACAATAAATTCACTTTTCAGGGAAGGAGAAATTCTGTGGCACTTATTGTTCACATGATTGTTTTATAGGAACTTTGCCAGGAGTCAGAGTACTGGGATTTTCTGATAGATTTCTGTTTCATCCCAAAGGTAAAGGAGCTCTGCGCCAAAGCAGACAAGTTGATGATCTCTCATCCTTCAGATGAACCTCAGATCAGACAAATGAAGGAAGATCTGGTCTCCAACTGGGAGCACATTCGTGCCTTGGCCACTACCAGACACGCAAAGCTGCAGGCTTCTTATGGGTAGGAAATCCCGCCTCCCTACTGTTCTACTACCCTATAAGGCCCACACATAATGTCAAAAACAGAAGACGAGTGCAAGGAGCAACACAGAGAGGGACTCAGCTCTCCTGTTTGCTCAGCAGAGAAAAATGAACTTTTAATTTTCCAAGGGAAATTTGTTAATTGGTGCAAGCTCAGCATCCTGCCCACATTCATTCACATCCTTGTTTTCCTATTTGTAGGACATTATTGAGCAACCTTTAAAGTTGGAAAACTCCTGGATCTGGCTAGGAAACTAAATTTTTAAAATGGAAAATACTAAAATAATTCCAGAATTATCTCCTGAGTAGGTTAAATTTATTTAACCTAAATTTTGTAGGTTAAAAGCTTACAAAATTTGTGATAACCAAGTATCACTTTAGTAGTTAATTCTTATGGCTAGTAGTAAAATCACCAGAAGATGGTGTTTATCTTATTGCTATAATTTAAAACCAAGTGGCAAACATTGGCTTTGCATAACTAACCATTTTCACATTCTTGCTTTTTATTCATAGAGTTAAATGCGAGCTACGATGCAAAAGGGATCCTAACACTAATTCTAGCTCTTTTTCCCACAAGGTGCTTTCTGCTATTTACATAACATGTATTTATTTATTGGTTGCATTGTGAATATTTTATTTCATTTCAAGTATCTCTGGGTACACAGAACCTCCTGGTGGCAGAGATTTAACATCCATGAACACGATGGTGTCACACAGTGACACACCTACCCTGAGATATACACCCTGGTGTGAAAGACTTGGCAGCCTGCACCAGGAGAAGAACTCTGTTAGGAACAGGAAGTGCATCAGGGGAAGGAAAGGGGTCAGATTAATGCATGGATATCTTAATGTATTAGTGCACGGATATACCTCATTTATTTTAGTTCAGCCCAACTCTAACTCTTTGTTCGAAGTCCTTGCAAATCTGGTTTTGCTCGTCTGTCGTCTACCCCAACTGTTCCATAGGTACCATCGGTTCTTATCAGACTACGATGAGCTCTCAGGCTGGATGAGCGAAAAGACTGCCCTGATTAGTGCTGATGAGCTGCCAACAGATGTGGCTGGTGGGGAAGCCCTCCTAGACAGACATCAGCAGCATAAGGTAGAGACCCAAGACCTTTCCAGGAGGAGGACAAAGAAGGGGAGAAGCGAGGGAGTGATGTGGTGCAGTGCTGAGGATGCCGGGTTTCTTGCTGTATTTGAAATATTTTGTCTGTTGGCCACAGCACGAGATTGACTCTTATGATGACCGATTTCAATCTGCTGATGAGACTGGCCGAGAACTACTGGAGGGAGGGCACGAAGCCTCTGACGAAATTCGGGAAAAGGTAATCTGCCTTCACAGGACTCGCGAAATTTAGACTACATATTTAGAGCTCATTTAATCTTATGTTAATACTGTGATCAAAGAACAGGAAGGAGATGGAAGTCATCTAAACACATCGCTGATGAGGACCCCACTCTCATACTGCTTCCTTTCACCTGTAGATTAGCTAAATTGAGAGATTTGAAACAAGTGCTTGCACGCCTTTGAACCTTTGTTTCATCAACTCCTGGCTATCTATCTAATTTAAAACCTCCATGCCATTTTGCTTTGCTGTATATGCTGATGTGACACATTCTCATGCTCATCTTCAGACTGTAAATTCAACGGACTCTGCTGTTATTAATAATCTTTGGGTCTCCCTACAGTGTCTAGAGTAGTATCTGGCCCACGGCTGCATCTGTATCTTTTCTTCTCTCCTCTGTATATCTTAATATTAAACTGATTTTCCTGTGTCTATGTTTTTCAAATTTTAAACACTCAGACTCCCACTGAGTGAGGAAATCCCAACCTCCTAAATTCCAGGGGCCCTGAATTAACCTTCTGAAATAGAGAGATTTTGCTCTGTTTACAGCATCCAGGCACTCTTTGGAATGATAATCCCAGTAAGATTTTCGTCTGCTTTTCATCTGACTAGATTCCAAACACAGCCCTCAGTTCTGTGTGATGAATGAAGTGAAATAACCGTATTTTGAATTTCTCAAGCATTCTGTGGCAACATTATAATATGGATTTTAAAACCTCAAGTCTCTGAAAAATTAGTTATTATTATTATATTATTATTGTTGTTATTATTGTCATTCCAGGATTCTGAGAACTTGTGTGGCTTTCCTTTTTCGATGGGGTTGCCAGCAACAGCTATAGAAAGCTGGAACTTCTTGGGCAGATGCTTGTTCAAAAACTAAGATTTTCTTTTCTGTGTGTAAGGACGAGTTGGTTTTCTCTTTCCTTGATGGTTGTTTTCAGGATAAAATGCTAAATTTTTAGTCAGACATTTTAAGTCCCCACGAACTTAAATTTAATGCAGTGAAATTAATGAAGTGTCTACCCATTTTAAGGCATTTCATTCTTCCCTGGAGCACATTGTATGATCTAACAATTACTTGATATCCTAATAGCATCAGTTGCTCACGGTATTATGTCTTCTGCTATTCCTCTCTCTTCAAATTTCTATTTGGTATGAAAATTCTCATACTTTCCCATGTTTTTACTCCTTGTTTTTCTCATCTGAATGAATCTTTTCTTCCCTTTATATATATACAAAGTCTGTCATGTCTCTTACATTACACTTATTCCATTTTTGCTATACTAAAACTATTTGCTTGGATGTTGGGACCATAAA
Organism: Hystrix cristata; assembly: GCA_004026905.1. Classification (NCBI taxonomy): domain Eukaryota; kingdom Metazoa; phylum Chordata; class Mammalia; order Rodentia; family Hystricidae; genus Hystrix; species Hystrix cristata. The sequence continues at coordinate 1,835 of PVJO010030477.1, read as the reverse complement.
AGAAAAGTATTATTTCCTATTCATTTTCCTCTCCTTTGAAAGGCTTTGTGTTTATTAACGTCCCAGTAAATATAGGGTCCAATAAATTAATTAAATGTCTTCTCCCAAAGATGACCAAGCTTGCCAATGACTGGGCCGCCCTGCTTGAGCTGTGGGACAGCCGCCAGCATCAGTACAAGCAATGCTTGGACTTTCACCTCTTCTACCGAGACAACGAGCAAGTGGACAGTTGGATGAGTAGACAAGAGGTAACCGAGGGGTCCCGCTAGACTTCAGGGACGTCTTTCCCATCCTTCATTTACTCTCCCAGCCGGTCTTTGAGCCAAAGATTTTGCTGGGAGTTGGGGGATGATTCATGACAAAAAGAAAAGATGAACCTGCTCTGTAAGGCTCCTGTGATTGTCTCACGGGCAGAGGCACAAAAAATATGTAAATACATAGCAACGGGATTATACTACACTTGAACATGAGGCAAACGGATGCCAAACTGGCAACGGGTCAGGAAGAAAAGAATGTGATATATCAGGCAAGCTTAATCAGAGATTTCCTGAAGGAGGTATGTGGTTCTCTTGAGGCAGTTTTGAGAACTCGAAATAATACCTAGATTAAGTTACATGCAGACAGATCCAAAGATATGGATGAGAAAACCATAAGAGAGCATTGGGAAGGAGGTCTGAATCTTAAGTTGTTTGAGGTGAATTTCTCTGTGCTATTTTAATTTGTGCTAATTCTCACCTTCCTGTTTAACTCTTTTGTCTGTTTCCTTTAGTCCTTGTCTCTGTGATATCCCAAGAGGAATGTTTCTTACCAATGAAGACATCTTGGATGTCTCTTTCTGTCTTCTACAGGCCTTCTTGGAAAATGAAGATTTGGGAAACTCAGTGGGGAGTGTAGATGCCCTGCTTCAGAAGCATGATGACTTCGAGGAAGCCTTTACTGCCCAGGAAGAGAAGATCATAGTGAGAAATGGGCCCAGTGGGTTGGGGGATATGTTTCTTGTTGGTATGCATTCCTTAATCCAATACATCCTGGAGTAGATTCATTACTATAATTATTCAATGTAGCATGAGGGTTATTCTTGATAAAGTTCCATCCATATTTTGTTGGTATTATTTGCTTGTGGATTTTAAAAGCTCTTTGACTTAGTTTTATAAATACACAAATGTTTTGAAAGCCAAAACTTAATAAAAGTTTATCTTTAGAAAAAAATACACAGAAAAATAATCATACTCATTTTTATCAATACATTTCTTTTTCTCCAAAGCATATTTAGAAAGTTTTTCGAGATGGTAGGCCATTGTTTCTTCTGAGGAGGGCAAACATAGGTTTTACTTTTTCCATAATATAAATAAAATTATAGGTTTCATACTCAATAAAGAATCTTTACATAAACACTTGAAATATATTTTGGCTTTTTTTCCTAGTGATGTCTTAATACAGTTTTTTCTCATAATGTCTAGATATCTAAGTGATATCTATTCTTTTCCCTTATAGTATTTTTTCCTTTATAATGTTTTCATCTTTGTTTTTCTCATCTAATGTTATTACAGAGTTTTTTCTGTCAACTTGAGTTATAATGTCCCAGAAAATTGAATGACATATAAGCAGGATTCAAAGAAATTTGAGGAAGACTCCATGGTCTTTGTCTTTTTCCTAAGATGATGCTGACTTCCTTTCTTTCTTTCTTTCCTTCTTTTTTTTTTTTTTTTTTTTTTTTTTTTTTTTTTTTTTTTTTTTTTTTTTTTTTTTTTTTTTTTTTTTTTTTTTTTTTTTTTTTTTTTTTTTTTTTTTTTTTTTTTTTTTTTTTTTTTTTTTTTTTTTTTTTTTTTTTTTTT
>PVJO010030476.1:0-15469 GCA_004026905.1 Hystrix cristata | reverse complement strand
AAGTAAGAAGACCTATACCAATTCTGCCTTAGGAGCAAAACTATGTTGGAAAGCCCAGAAGCACTTAAATTCAGTTTCAATCTTCTCAGAGAAATATTTCAAACATATTCCACCAGAAATCATATAAAAAACAACACAGGTGAGACATAGCAAACACTCCTCTCTTTGAATATTTCAGTTACTAGTGATTATCGAAATATAATACACATAGATCCAAAACTAAAGTCCCCAAAGGGACCTCGGCACCCCAAAATGTCTCATAAACAATCTCGTCATCTGCAGAACCACAGACAGGAAACTTGACAGGAAGAAGCAGCTACTGAAGGTTACTGAAGAGAGGGGTGAAACTCATACTACATAAGCCTGGAAGGACTTGCCAATTCCGATTGGAGCAAACATAGTTATTAGGTATGGTTGACTCAAAAAAGTCCAAGTCAAGAATGAAAAGGAATAGCAAACCTGTACAAATGTGAAAGCTATATAAGTCTTTCCTGGAAAGCGACAGAATTTCAACCAACCAAACACGGAAAGGCAGCGTGGGTGCTTTTAAGATCATGGGATTCCTCTCAACAATCACCTCAGCATACACTGTATGCACGGAGAACACAGAGAATTATTACATTTTAATGATTTGGGGATCATCATATTTTTTAAAGAAAATACCAATATTGGATGCTCAAACATGAAGGAGTGCTGTGCATGGGCTATCTCCTGGTGCACTGCTGGGTGCACAAAGGCTGAGTTTTTGGGATGTGGAGTCCAGGAAATAGGAGGCTTCATAGGGGGCTGTTGGCAACACTCTTGCTAAGTCTGGGTCAGCCTACGCATCCGAGATGGCTTGGACACCAGTTATTCAGGGGCTTTTCAGCTCCATTTTAATTTACTGTTCTAAAAATTATGGTCACTTATGAAAAAGAGAGACAATAGAGAATCTAAGGGCTTGGGAATTTGCCCACCAGCAGCAGTGGCACCAGCCAGCAATGAGACAGTCTGCGCTGCACCCTTCCGTGGCATCAGCACCACACACCTCAATGAGTGCAGGTCACCCTCGTGCATGGGCTGGGCTGATTTGCCAACCTGCCCTCAGTCCTGCACACCCTTAGCTCCTGACTTTAGGCTGGGAGGAGTTAACACTGAACACTGCCCTTAAACAGTTCAGACCCCAGGAGTAGGACCGTAGCAGGTGGAGGGAGGAGACCAGTCCCCCTCGTGGCCTCTCAGTCTGGACAGTAGCTTCCAGAAGCACAGGTGTATGCACAACACACACACATACACACACTGGGCACATACTCATCCCGATACACACGGTAAAGCTCTTCCTTCTTGCTTGCTGCACTCTGAGCCCAGACTCAACTGAGGTGCTGAGCAAAGGGCCTCAAGGGAACGTACCCTGTGGACCATCAGGACAGCCAGGCTGGGATACCCTCGTTCCCACTGTCTCAGCTTTTGCTGGCAGTGGGGGCCTCTCCTCCAGCTGCAGGTCTTCCAGCCCCAGAACCACCCTTCTCCCCTGCACCTCTGCCCTAGAGGAGGGGTTAACTCTGGTGGTACCAGCCTCAGTGCATGTGGCCAGCCCTACAGGAAGCCCTGAGCCCAGTCAAGCCCTTTGGAATAATCTCCTTTCTGATATCTACATGTTTCCTGCCAGGTCCCAGAAGAGGCAAAGTTCTGCTTGGCAAGCTGGGCTCACACACAGCCCTGAATATCCCATCTAGAGTAACAGGTGTAATAGAGAAAAAGGGAGTTGAGTGAGGCAGGAGAATCACAAGTTTGAGCCCAGCCCCAGTAACTTAGCAATTTAGGAAGATCTTGTCTCAAAAAAAAAAAAAAAATTAAAATGAGATCTGGAATATAGCTCAATGTGAAGGCCCTAGTTTCAATTCCCAGTACGAGAAAAGAAAAAATACACATATAAGGGAAAAGGTGATATCTTACCCGAGGTCCAGGCTTGCCAGGCAGGCCGCCTTCTCCTCTTTCTCCTGGTTCTCCCTGTTAGGAACAGGACACAAAGTTAACAGGGGCCTAGCTGGGATTCTGCACACTTTACTAGCTATAGGTGGGTAAGGGAGAGGGCCACTGGCGCTTGGCTGGTTTCTGTTCTGGGGGTTTTGTTTGTGCCTTCACACTAAACTGTAACTCCACCCCTTTTTATTTTTTATTTTGAAACATGGTCTCATTAACTTGCTAAATTGCCCAGCCTGGGCTCAAAATTGCAATCTTCCTGCCTCAGCCTCCCAGAATGCTAGGATCATACACATGCACCATCACACTTTGCTTCTTGAGTGATTCTGAACTGTCTTATGTGGTTGCCTAACTGTGGTGATCAAACACTGTAGTATATACCACTTCCTACATTCCATATTCAATAGCTCCAACCATGATTAAAAATATGCAATTGAATAGAAATAGCATCCTTTCTTATTGAGAGATTTAGCACAAGGAAGATATTGCATGAATGTTTTTGAGACTACAAAGTACTTGGTTAGCCATTATCTTTTGAAAGATCAGGGAGAAAAATGGAGAATGTTTATATAAAATGCCCACAAAATGAAATCCGTATTTATTCTGCATTTTGACATGAAAAGGATAACTTTCTAGGTCTGTTTATTAGAAAGGTAATGAATTTTCCCACAACATTCAAAAGTTGCCTTTAATAGTCACCTTCCCAGCGCTGTCACATGTCTACATAAGCCTATGTGTGTTTTTCAAGAAAGAATAAAGCTCATTTGTTAAAAGTGTTTGTTGCCTAGTTGTATGAGTGTTCACACAAAGTATCTACACTGAATTTGCTTCCCCACTTGCTGATATTTAACCTTGACTCTCACCCTAATAATCCTGCTATAACAAGTCCTACTGGAATGTTTCAGTAAGGGTACCACGGTTTTTCCTCCTTACAAACAAAATAAATATTATAACAGATTAATTTTTAAAGCCTAAGGTCTCCAAGGCTTCCAACCCCCTCCCCAGTTATCTCAGAAATAAGGCAGTCTCCTACGCCTGACCCCATAAATCCAAGAATTTCAACCCAAGTAGGTCTTGACTGAAGGCCCAGGAGATCAACCCATCATGGAACTCATCAACAGTCAAGAATCTCCTTGGCTGGTGTGTTCCTGCTTCCCAAACTCACGCCAGCCATGAGCACCAACCTTGGATCCTGGCAGGCCTGGTGGTCCGTTCAGCCCATCCCTTCCAGGTGACCCCTGGGCCAAGAGAGGAGAGAAATTGAAGCAATATAAAAGGCACACTGGGGAAGCATTGCATGAAGTTATTTGAGCCAGGAACTGATTCTTGGCCAGAGACTACACTGTGCAGCCCCCTCTTCTGTTCCTAAGTTGCAGCCTCTCCCAGAGTGGCTGGTTTCTGCCAAGACAGGGTTTCTTTATGCATCCTGGATGATTGAAACAAATACCCCACTCAGATTCAGCTCCCAGTTCCAGTTCCCCAGACACGAAAGGTGAGTGGGTGGGGAAGGAGGGTCTGTCAAAGCTAAGGCCCAGGGTTCCATTTCCATCCTCAGCTTCTAGAGGCCTCTGATGTCCTCTCTGCTATTCCTAATCTTCTCTTCAGAGTCTCTGCTGTCAAGTTTCTCTCTTCCTGCCATGTTCTTCCTTCCTCTTCCAGTCTCCTGGCACAGCTCGGCACAGCTCCTGCCTTTCAGTTCTGAGAATATCGAGGGGCTCCAGGCTGGATTTGCTGATTCACGCCATCCTTACCATGTGGCAGCACAGTGTTACTGTCCCTGTGTCTCCAGCCTGGGCTGGTGGGAGGGGAAGGAGAGTTCCACCTGCACAGGGCAGATGTCTGGGAGTCAAGACTTCAGGAAGGGTAAGAAGAGGACCTTGCCAGAGGGTTAAGGCTACTTCGATCCACGGAAGCATGCCCTTGACCAAGATCAAATGCCAACGCCACAGCCACGCTTCATTCACATTGTCATCTTGATAAAACTCTAAACTCTCTTTCAGTCTCTTTGTGATCCTACAACACCCTCCTTCTGAATGTTCACACTGATGCAACCACTTTGAGAAGCCCATCGCATCAGATGAGATGAAGGTGTTCACACTGGCACATGGCCCTGTCACTCCTGGACCCTGTTTGGTGACACTGCAGCTGACTGTGTGTTCTAGGATTGTGTGCTGGGGACAATGAGGTTCACCCAGGGTGCTTCCTGTATGTCACAACCTTGAGTCCGCATCCCACGCCCCTTGGTGCAGTGCCCTGGAGCTGCTGGTGTGCAGCAACCTCTGGCCCTGCCTCCTGGGGATCCTGATCCACACCCACCAGCGCTCTGCGGCCAGGAAGAAGGAAGAGAGCTGCTGTTCACTGCACTGTTAGCTTTGCTCCTCCTCCTCTCCCCTCCACGTATCAGTGCCTCCATCAGTGCCCTGGCCTCACGCCTGGCCCTCCCGCCAGGAGCTCCAGCAAGGAGATTTGTCACAGCAAACTCTGCAGAGTGAGCAGAGAGCCTGGAGAGCAGGTCACGGGGTCTACCCAGCACTTGGTCACACGGTACCCAAGTATTCACAGGGCCTTCTCTCAGTCTACCCTGAAAAGCCACACACCAACATGGCAAGGAAATGCGTCTGCCCCTAACTGCACAGCTCCAGGGTGGTGTTCACGCTAACTGAGTCCACCCACAGGACTAGAGCAACCAGAAGGCTGAAGATCCTGAAGTCTTCTCAGTCTGCAGACAGAAGAATGGAATCCGGATAATGATGGGATAGTTCAGGGTTACTGAGGGAAGAGCTTGCCACACCCTGTCCTATGCCTGCACCATTTCTCAGTTTCCATGTGCAATATTGCTGACTCTCTGGGTGTCCCTTGAGGACAAATGGTCACACTTTAAAAAGCAAGAAGCTTTTGGATTTGTCTTTGGGTAAGAAGAACAAGGGTGGTAGCCTGGAGAGAGTGATCCCTATCTACCCTGGCCAGGACACAGGGCACAGGGAGTCCCTGAAAACAGAGAAGGAGCAGCCACGGAAGGAGAACTGGGCTAGGCTCAAGGAAGTTCAGGAAAAGAGCCTGGTGTCAGCTGCAAGGGCTGGGCCTGTCCCTGACATGGAACCATGGGGGAGAAGGAGATGTGAGCTGATGTCCCAGGATACTCACAACATGCCCAGGAGGCCCAAGTTTGCCCGGGAAGCCAATCTCTCCAGGTAAACCCTGAAAACAGACCACATGGGAGCCATTAGCCAGACTGTATAGAGAGCAGGCCCACGTCCTAGCTTGGTCCCGGCACAAGCCCAGGCTTCTGACTCTGATGAGCACCCGTCACCCTCATTGCTGGCCACTGTGAGACATACAACTGTCATCTCTCCAGACGTGGACAGTCCACAGCTTGTCTGGTCTGCAGCTGGGTTCCACTGTCCCATTCTCTCTCTGCTGTGTCACGAGATCAGTGGAACAACCAATCTGCCACAATCGGATTCAGGGACACCTGGCTGGAGCCCTGGACTCACTTCCCTGCACCTGCTGTGTGGTTTGCCCTTCCTAATGGGTAGGGGTGGTCTCTGCCCGCCCTGCCCCTGTGCCAACACTGGGGATAGTTTCCCAGTTGCCCACTGAACAATGGGAGTGTTTACGTTCACAGCGACTTGCCCTGGTGCTCTGTTTTGCTTTAAAGCCAAACTACAAACTACTAAAGATCTCTGAACTGGCCACCCAAGCCCAGCATGCTACCCACACCCATCTCCGGAAGCCACCAACCAAAGCACTACATTGGCTCATGTGCCATTTGTAATCAAAGAGGTTCAAAGGCAGAGGCTCCAGAGACTTGGGGGTGTCTCGTGAGGGCTTCTCCTGTCTGTGCCTTTGCACTGGACACACATAGAGAAAAAAGGCGAGCGTCTCAAGAGGAAGACATCCTTGGCCACCACCAGCCAGGAAATTCCCATCAAATGGCCCTAGAGAGAGAAGACCAAAGCCAGGCTTACCGGGGGTCCACCAGGTCCAGGGGGGCCTGGGACACCGGGAGGTCCTGCGGGGCCCTGTAAAGAGAGAGCAAGGGTGGTTACAATAGTGCACAGAGCAGCCTCCTGGTGACAGCTGACATTTGAGAGAGAGAAAAAAAGAAGGGGCACAGTGATTAGTGGGGCTTTAGCTGGATTTGTAAGGCCTACTTCAAACAGGAGGGAACAGAGCAAAAAGGAAAAAAATCCAAAATCAAATTTTCAAAATCTGAATAAGTGTCATATTTGGGTGCTGGGTATTTAACATGTTCTAGTATCAATTTTGCATTATATTTAACATGTTTGAACCGCACACAGTTGGCAAGCCCACACAAAAAGGTCTTCCATAACACTCCCAATCACCAGTCCTGGACCAGAGCTGGAGGGCGGGGTCAGAACCATTTGGGGTGAACCATCAGATACTTCTATAGGTCCTGGGTGAGCCAAACACCTTTGCCTGTAAGACCTCCTCCCATGACTGCGTGGAGACCAGTCCCACGGCCCCTTGCCGGGCTCTGACCCAGGCATCGCTCCAGCCTTTTGTTCCCTACCCTCACCCTCTAGGCACATTCAGGGGCAGTGAGTACAGCAGGTTCCACTGGTGAATAGAAACCGTGAGGAAGAGCATCAGTCACACACACTTGTGGAAAAGCAGCCTGCCGTCTGGGGGTGATAGGGAAGGCCGCTGGGCACCAGGCCTTGAGCCAGGGCCTGGCTAGAGCTGCGCAAAAACGGAGCCCTAGGAGAGGGCGAGGATTGACAGCCCCCCTCAGTGACCCCTCAATCTGGACACTCAGTTATGCTGAGTCACTTTTTTTTTTTTGGTGCCGGGGATCGAACTCAGGGCCTTGCACTTACTAGGCAAGCGCTCTAACCACTGGGCTAAATCCCCATCTGAGGCACTTTTGATGGCTGCCAGTTTCTTGATGGTTCTGTCCTTGCTTCTCCACCTGACACTCCGAATCCCTCCCGTTCTGTTTACAGCCTCTTCCCTCTGCTCCCGCACTGCCCACCCCATCTCAGGGGCTGTACTAGACCTGTGCATTCCCCAGGCCACTCTCTGGACCAGCCCTCCTGCCTTCCCCTCCTCCGTGGCTGCGCCTTTGTCCAGTGGTCTCCGGTCTCCCTGGGAGAATCACACTCAAGGCCAGTCTGTTTCTCTGAGCCACAGACCCTCGAGAATGGCCCTTCTCCTTCCCTCTGCACCTCCAGGGCCAGGGCAGGGAGCAGAGCAGGAGCTCAGGAGGCACGGCAAGCCACCCAAGAGAGCTGAGGACAGTGGCAGCATGTGGCCACCAGAGGATGACACACACTAAAGGATGACAGAAGTCTCTGCATCCCGGAACTGTTCCCTTTCCTCCCTCTGGGTGGCACAGGTGGGTCAAAACACTTCCTGAAAGGACTTAGATTCGGTGTTCTCTATCACTTAGACCTGGAGGGTCTCAGGAGTAGCATCTGCCCCTTCTGAGATGTCTGCTCTAGGCTGGAGCCGGAGCAGCCACGCAGAGCTGGGCAGTGCCCTGGGTGGGGACCCATCCGGGGTCCTCCCCAGTGGATGAGGGCCAGAGAGGAGGGACTAACGAGGGCCCAGCCCCACACCGCTGTCCACTCCACCAACTTCAAACTCTGCTGCCCAGCTAGCAGCGGTGGGCCCACCTGCTCCAAAGGCTCCTTCAGTGTGAGCTCAGAGGTCTCCAGGGTGACTCTGCTGCCAGATTCCTCCTGCATCTCCGAAGCTGCAGGCCCTCCCAGCTGCAGAGCTTCTCCCTGGGCCCTCCCAACCACACCACGCCTGCTCTGCCAGCAACATGGCACCTTTCATTTTCTTCCCTCCTGACATTTCCAGCAATGCTGACAGCTCCCAGGAATCTTTCACGTCTTTCAAAATGATCTTCCTCAAAGTCAGCCTCCTAACGGGTCCCTCCAGATCCTGCACCTCTTCCAAGTGCTCTGGTGCTGCTGCCATTTGCACAGCAGAGTCTCACGGTGACAGCATGTCACCTGAAGATGTCTAGTGACCATCTGTGGAAATGAAACCTCCTCGTTTGACAATGGAGAAAACAGCCCAGAGGAGGCAAGATCTCTGTCAGAGGTCACACAGCCAAGACCTCAAGGTGAAGAAGGTACATGGCCCCCGAATAGTCTGGGGCTGTAGAGTGGCCCAGAGGGCACACTGTAAACACAGGTACGCAGGCTCCTCCTGCAGGCTCACAATAGTGGGTCGGGGACAAGGGGCAGAGGCCAGAGACCTCTGAAACACGGGCTGATTCAAATGTGTGCGGGTTTGGGAATCACTCGCCTAGGCCAGTTCCATACACCATTGCCACCTTCTGGCAGTACCAAGAAGGAGCACAATGGGGGGGGGGGGTGGCGGTGAAAGGAGAAATGTGAAATGACAGGGCAGGCAGCCGTGCACTAGACGTTGCTGACTTGGCCCACTCACCCTGCCCTGACCCTGTGAGCCCACTCCTTTCAGCACACGCTGCAGAGGAGGAATGGGTGTTTGGAGGGGAATGAACTGAGTCCACAGGGCTGTCATGGGGACACAGGGCCCAGACTCCATCAGCCCTCCCATGCCCCACACCCCAGCCGTGGGAGACCCTCTGGATGTGGGTCTCATCCCACCACCACAGCCCCAATCTGTTTTAAAACAGGAGTAACATGGCCCGCTAAAAATTCTCTGCATATTAAGCATGCTGAGAACTTCGGGCCTTGCATGGAGGTTGGGAGATCTCTGACCCACCTCCCAGGCAAGGACCAGCACCTTGTTCCTTGCTGTGCACACAGTGTGGGCTTAACCCAGGATCCGGAGCATCTGCTATTAGGTGCTACAAGCCTAGGAACACTAATTAGACCTAACAAGTACAGTCTCTCCCTCTCTCTCTCTCACACACACACACACACAACACACACACAAACACACACACACTCTGAGACTACAGGCAGCTGGAAACAGCTGTCCACAAATCTACAAATGGCTTCCAGGAGGCATCACACAAAGGGACAGGTGACCTGCCCCTGCCTCCTTTCCAATTCACAAAGAACATCTTGTATGTCCAGGTGGGACATGTAAGGGGGCGAGAAAAGGAAACAGCAAACAGGATGTAGTCTCAGCCAGCTAGCCAGCTCCAGGGACCTGCTCTGATGGCCACACACTGCCTTCTGATGGCACAGAAATGCCCAGAGGCCGTCTTCCCTTTGGAGGCTCCAGCCTTGCCCTGTGACCCGCCACCTTCTAGAGCTGGGACCTCAGCTCTGGAAGAAACTTGGCTTATTTCTGATTTAGTCTCTGGCAGGCAGCGGGAGGGCAGCAGAACAGGAGCGGGTTTCTGAAGGGACCTTCAAAGTGCAGGTGAGGCTTGCTGCTCCCTCAACAAAGATAAGACTGAACCTTTTGGAAGTGCCTGTTACATACCTGGCATCCTACCAGGTCTTCACACAGACTTCTCCATGGTCTGTGGCCCTGATGGCACCTGTCTCCCTGTCCTTGTGCAGGCTCCTGAGCTGGGGGTCCAACTCCTGCTGGGGAGATGGAGGCTGAGAAGGGATCAGGGAGGTCCAGGGCAGGAGGGGACATAAGCATGAGTGGCCAGTCACCAGGTGACCACTCAGACCCAGGCTGAGCCAGGAACGGGGCAAGGCTGGGCTGGGCAGCACACCCTTGCCTCAGCCAGGCCTGTGACTGTCACTGTGGACACAACCAAAGGCCTTTGGGTCCAGGACACTTGGCCCTGCCCACAGAGGCTAGAGGCAGCTAGGGGGCTACAGGTGGAAGGAATTTCAGCCAGCTTGCTGGACAACCCAAGCACTCTCATTTCAGCAAGGGTTAGTTTGTGCCCAGTTAATGGAAAGATCAGAGAAAATGAAGCCTTCCTCTGACTATTATACCTTTCTCTCTAAGTTACGGGGTCTTCTTGCTTCTCTGTCCCTCAGCTTGGTACAGCACACTGATCATTCACTACACCCACCAGAGGCCACCAGGAAGCAGAGCACTCTGAGAGGGGTCTGCAGCACCCACAGGGACAATGAGGTGGGAGGGGCAGGAGGACGCGGAGCCTGGGGGCAGGGCCCATGTGCACAGCAGAACAAGGGACACAGACCTCCACTCAGCTAGACTCTGCCCCGCACTCAAGCAAGCCTGATGCTTGACAGTCCTGCAGATGATTTGGAAATCAGAGCCTTTCAGTTTTGGTTTTTTTTTTTTAAGTAAATCTTGGCAATTATTTTGAAAATTTAAAGAAAGTAAAATAGCTGTACAAACCAAATGAAGTACATCTGTGGGCCAAATAAGGTAGTCAGGTTTGTGATCTACAGACTTCAGCTTTTCCATCCCTAAAATGGACACATGTGGTGGGTGTTGGAGAGAGATGTCCCCTTGGAATGAGACGGGGGAGTGCAGAGTCTGGAATGGGTGCTGTGGTCTGTGCCAGAAAGCGCTTCTACTGGTATTAGAGGAACAGCCTGAGAACTCCATGCTGATTCAGCCTGAAGGCAGGAGGCAAGGAACTAACCTGAGATACTATCAGGAGGAGCTTAATGGAAATGGGAGATTCTCCAGGGGGAGAGGGAGGGGCGGGCTTGGGTTTGGCAGGGTGAATATGGGTTCAGTTTTGATGAGTTGAGTTAGAGTCTTCAGAACCTGAGGAGTGCGGAGAGATGATAGAGAGAGATGGAAAGATACAGGAGGGAAGGAGAGAGGGAGACACGGGGCTGCGGGAATGGGAATGCAAAGACACTGGTATACACATAGCTGTGGCTGAGCACTCCAGGCAAGACTTTTGCATTTTCTAGGTAAGAGAACACTCCATACTGGAGGCCAAACACAATCTCACTTTTTTTTTTTTGGATGCTGGACAGGGCATTTGATCATCTTTTCTGGCCTTGGGGGACCTTACAGAGAGGCTTAGTAACTGTGATTGAAATTGGACCACAATTTCTCCAGCCTTCCAATCAAATTTGAGTGATCTGCCTCATGCTATACAACTCTTCTCTAGAAAATCAAGTTGAAAATTCCTCAAACGGAACAGATATTTTAGTTACCTTGTTGGTAAGTCTCCAAACAGAACCAGAAGACAGATCATAAAGTCACAGGAAAGCAATGTTGAACACATTTCCTATTTTTTCCTGCAAATACTTGACTAGCATTTGGGTTTTTTAAAAAAGAGGAAGCTCCCTTTCTCCTTCCACTTATCCTACCACAAAAAGGTCTAAAAAGCCAAGGATTCCCTGCTTCATTTTCCCTCTTTACAACTCAGGATATTAGGGTTTCAAGAAGGAATGGAACCGGAGGAGGCTTCAGGCTGAAACACAAGTCCAACAGCGACAACAGGGTCTCTCCAGGGTGCTGCAAGTAAGTCTCTCTTCTCCAGGCCAACACGTGGATAGGGAGGAATTTAGGTGGGAAAAACAGGGCTTTGGTTTAGGATGGCTTGAACTGGCTCCCAGGCAGCCTCATACTACTGCAAGGGACTGGGCAGTGGGATTCACCTCTCAGCCTTAACCCCACCAAGTGTAGCACAAAGGTTAGAGATCACCTTGTTTCGAGTGGAGAAAGTCTGAACCATCCCAGAACATGGGAGGACTTCACAACTATTACCTATGTTTCTTCTCTTTTAAAATGAACAAAAATTCACACATAAATAACCAATTGATTTAATTACTGATGAGTGACAAATTAGCTAATAGATACAAATGTTAACAAAATATATGAAGATTTTCATTATTACTGATGAAAACTACTAATGATTCTACATGTTAATTAACTTACAGCCCAATTATTATTAATGAAACGTCTGATCCTTCTAACACTACAGTGACTAAGTAGCTATCTAACCTGATTAGCAGTTACAGTGATAATGCATAAATGACCAATTAACTTAATTACACTTAATAAAGAAAGAGCAAATAATTACTCCTATTACGCCTAGTTCCAACTGGAGTATACTTATGAAGTTGGATGGAACCTGAAGATGTAATGAAACTTGCATAAATTAGCACAGCAATCAACTTCCACATTCACTTTTTGGGACTGTGCTCCTAGTGTGTTTCTTCCCCTCAAAATGTGGATCCCTGAAGCACAAGTGTAACCACTACACCTCAGGAGGCCACCAAGCTCTTGGGCAGCAGCCCCCCAACACACACTGTATATCCAGCAAGTCCAGGTTCTTCACGCTGCACACACACCAAGCAGCGCCACCTTTGAGTAACTCCTGGTTAGATCACACACACAACTCCATTCTCAAGAGGCAAGAACCCCTACGTGATAGGGTAAAGATGGCTACCCTACTACAAGCACGTCCTGTAAGTGAGAGTTTCCATTTTGAAACAGTGGCACTCAAAGCTCCTCCCAGGATGCTAGTCGCCTGGAGTCTGCAGCTGCTCCGAGATGACAGCCAAGCCGCCCGTCCCATCCCGCATGAAGCTAAGCCCCTCTCTGGGCTGAGTTTCTTTATATTTTAGATTAGGGAAAACATACTTCGCTTACAGGCAGTTTTTTTTTAAAGATAGACACAATTACAGGCAGATGCTACGGAAAGAACCTGACCGCAGTAGGAGCTAAGCTGGCTGCTTCCTTCCTTCTGCTCTCAGTGCCCTGCGAGGGGAGGGATGTTCCATGTCCCACTGAGGGCCATGTGCTAAAGGCTTCTTCCCCACGATGACAGTAAGGGACCAACTGTGAGGTCCTGAGGCCTCTGGGGGACTGTTGTGTCTTAGTTTCTTCCTCTGTTTTGGTTCCTGGTTTGAGAATGTGAACGCTCAACTCTGAAACACACTCCTACAGAGTTGTGCTGCCTGCCTTGGGGGCCCAAAGCGATGGGCCGCCCAGCCCTGGACATGGACTTCCAGAACCATGCATCAAAATAAACCTCTTTACTTTCTCAGTAGCTCCTGTCAGGTATCTCCTTACTGATGTAAAGCTGTCTAACACAGGCCTTTGCAGAAATCTACCGAGGAGGAATCAACTTTGATTTTCCAGACTAGTGTAGGAATGCTGGTCTGGGTCTCCACAGAGCCCAGACCACTTCTCCAAATCCAGCTCAGTTGCCTGGATGATCCTTCTAGATCAATCACTTTTTTTTTTTACATAGGTCTCACTGTGTAGCTGAAGGTGGCCTTGAACTCACTTTGTAGCCTAGGCTGGCCTGGAACTTGGGTGATCATCCTGCCTCAGCCTCCTGAGTACTGGGATTATAGGCGTGTGCCACCATGCACACCTTCAGACGAGATCAGGCGCATTCAGGGTGGTATGGCCGTAGACTACCTTCAAATTATTTTTTTAAGTGATGCTTTGACAACTTGAGGCCTTGTGGCCCCAAGAAGCTAATTCCAAATGCTAGACATGACTGACCTGAGAGCCAGGTTTTGATATGCAGACCAGCCAATCCTAGTCTGTGTCTCCATTTGCAGCTTCCATCGGGCTCCTGACATCCGGAACATGCTGCTATTTCTCCACCATAAATCACCCCAAGAACAGACACCTGAAAACACCCATCTCTCACAGCCTTTGAAATTGTCCCAACCACACACTTCTCCATGACTCAGCTGCCTCACTTCCGCCTCCTCCTCAGTAGCCTCACTTCCACCCCCTCCAACACCACAGTCAAGGCTCTTCTGCATGTCTTCTCCTCCCCCTGACTCTGCAGAGCTCTGCCCACCCACCCCCAGCCCGGTGTGTACAATGTGCACTACTGTCTGAGGCTGTGACCACCATCTTCTCAGTGGCAACCATTTCCCTATCTACTGGCTTCACTATCTGGATGCAAACAGAATCCAGGACACACAAGAAGACACCTTCTCTGTCTCCATCTTTTTCCCCCCACTAGTGGATACAGATCATTGGCTACTCAAGTTTCACATCTCCAGAGCTGAGTCAGAGGTTACTTAATACATATCTGCTGGATGAGTCAATCAGTGAATGAATGAATGAATGAACAAACACAAGGATTTCGGCAGGTGGAACTGGTGGTCAGGTTTGGGAATGGTGGGCACGTGGATACAACAAGAAGTGGTGATTTAGAGGCAGGGGCAGAGATCTGTAGAAACTCTGCCTCTCCCATTTAGGCATGGCCAGCTTGAGGGCACCTTTGGCAGGGACTCAGTCCAGGTAACTAGGACTAAGTCCTCTTACACTGCAAGTCGTGTCACCAGGCGGGCTCTGAACCACTGGGACCCCTAAGTTAGGACGCACCCCTTCTAAGTGAGTCAGGATGGACTATGCCTGTGCATCTCTGCCACAGGAAGCCTGGTGACACTCGTAGTCACAGCCCCCAGCTCAGTGCCTGGCATTCAGTAAAAAGTTGCTGAGGGAAAATGGCTTCAAATTTAAAAATGACAGAGAGAAATATATTTTCCAGGGCAGCAAACAGAGTGGTAGAAGGAAAATTCCATCGCTTTAAATAATTGCATATGGCTGCATTGATGGTGAATTTATCTTACGGTACTCATTTATTTTTTATTTGAGATGGCTTCTCACTATGTTGCCCAAGCTGCCCTTAAATTCCTGGGATCAAGAAATCCTCCTGCCAAAAATGTTTGCTAGCTACTCCTCGGACAGAAGCCTAATATCTAGAATATACAAAGAACTCAAAAAAATTAAACTACCTAAAATCAATGACCCACTCAAGAAATGGGCCAGAGAAATGAACAGATACTTCACAGTGGAAGAAATACAAATGGCCAACAAATATATGAAAAATCGTTCAACATCTATGGCTATTCGAGAAATGCAAATTAAAACAATTCTAAGATTCCACCTTACCCCAGAAAGAGTGGCAATCATTAAGAAGTCAAACAATAACAAATGCCGGTGGGGCTGTGGTGAAAAGGGAACTCTCCTATACTGTTGGTGGGAATGCAAACTAGTACAACCATTATGGAAATCAGTACGGAGATTTCTCAAGAGTTTGAAAGTAGAAATCCCATATGACCCAGCCAGTCCCCTACTAGGTACCTTTCCTGAAGAGCTAAAGACATCATACTACAGAGATACTTGCACGACAATGTTTATAGCAGCACAATTTGTAATAGTTAAATTCTGGAAGCAACCTGTATACCCATCAATAGATCACTGGGGGCTGGGGATTAGCTCAGTGATTAGAGTGCTTGCCTTGCAAGCACAAGGCCCTGAGTTCGATCCCCAGTACCACAAAAAAATAAAGAAATAAAAATAAATAAAAATTTAAAAAAATAGATAGCTGGATAAACAAAATGTGGTATCTATACATAATGGAATACTATTCAGCTATAAAGAACAACAAACTAGAGTCATTTATAGGAAAATGGATGGACCTGGAAAATATAATGTTGAGTGAAATAAACCAGACTCGCAAGCTGGAATACCATATGGTATCCCTCATTTGAGTGAGGTAAAATACAAACAAAAGAAAAGAGTAAACAATGGATATAAAAAGGCAAAGTGTTAGATATAAGCTAATAGACAAAGGGTTCAAGGGAACAAGAGGGCAAATGGGGAGGGGAATGGGAATCCAGAGGAATAATGATGTCTTAAAAATAAGAACCTAATA
>PVJO010030475.1:0-15455 GCA_004026905.1 Hystrix cristata | reverse complement strand
TCAGGTCCTGGTGCTTACACAGCAAGCACTTTAACCACTGAGCTAAATCCCCAGCCCCTCCGGTCCCTTTTAATCCCTGTCCAGTTGCTAAGTATATCATTTGATCTAACAGCCCTACAAGCCCTGTCAGTCCATTTCTCCTCTGTATGATCTTGTGAAAGCTCAAGCTACCGTTCAAATGCCTGTCACCAAAGCAAGTAAGCACTATTTTAAGTGAAAACACTGAAGTAATACACAGAAACTTAGCACGTGTATTTAGACAATGTGGTCGTACTCTCAGGCCATCACTTCATCCTCCTTCTGTCACCAAACAACATCATCATAGAGCTAGCATCTGATCTCCTGATGTCTGACCACCAGAGAACCAACCAAGAAAGAGAAATCAGAAGCAAATGACAGAACGATTCATGGTCTTGACTCTAGAGATTCTAACCAAAATGCAAGGGCCAGTTCCATCCTTTGCATGGAACTGGAAGGCTGTCGCTCAGTGGCCTCTGATGACTCGCTCATCAATAGAAGTATATGATACAAGCGACCGTGTGGGAAAGCAGTAGAGAAAGCCTGAGATTTACTCACACTACTGCCACTTTGGCGACACACACAAAGAAAGACATGGCAGTAAGACAATGGTTCTCAAAATATGGCCTGTGGTCAGCAGGACCCCCAAGATCTTTTCAAGGAGTCCATGAGGTTAGAACTACTTTCATAATAATGCCAAAATATTGCCTGCCCTTCTCCTTGCAGTGACATCCTCCCTGATGGTGCAATAGCAACAGTGGGTAGAACTTCGGTAACTTAACACGAACCATGGCAGCAACACCAATTCCATGTTAATACTCTTTTTCTTCAGTGCCACATACTGGCAAGAAAAAGAAAACAGTTTCACTAATGAATGTTACC
This sequence comes from Hystrix cristata, assembly GCA_004026905.1. Classification (NCBI taxonomy): domain Eukaryota; kingdom Metazoa; phylum Chordata; class Mammalia; order Rodentia; family Hystricidae; genus Hystrix; species Hystrix cristata. Next base: position 14,555 of record PVJO010030475.1, on the reverse strand, counting down.
AACTGTATTCATTTGCTGGAGCTTCCAAAGCAAAATACCACAGACTCTCTTAAATAACAAGCACTGATTTCTCACAATTCTAGAGGCTAGAAGTTCAGGACCAAGGTTCTCGGAGAGCTTCTGTATTCTGAGGCTTCTCTCCTCAATTTGCAGCTGGACAGTTTCCTGCCTTGTCTTTCCACAGTGCTTTCTCCATGTGCACATATTCTTAGTGTCTCTAGTCTTTGTAGATCTAAAATTTCTCCTCTTACTGGACACCACACCTACATGATTAGGATTTACCCTAATGATCACATTTTAATTCTATAACCTCTTTAAAGGCCCTATCTCCAAAGAGAGTCACAGTTATGGGGTGGGGGGTTGGCGCTTTGTTATATCGATGCAGTGGGCACAATTCAGCCCGCAACACTGGTGACAAGTAAAAAACACTAATTTTATTAAAACTCAACCCTCGAGTGTATCTTTTTCATAGTCTATGTAACAAAATTGAAAGTGCACATAAAGCACTTCGACCAAATTATGATCGTTATATCAAAAGGAAACACTGTGCCATTGTTTGGGTTCAAGCTGAACTCGCCCCATTCGCCATGAAATACTATTGTTACTTGACAAAATGATGACAGACAACTACAGTTTTTCCAACTTTGGTATTTGGCAGCATTTTCTTGAAATGAATGAACTGACCCAGTCACATCAAAAAAATATGATAAATGATACTAATGATAAAATCTAAGCTCCTAGGCAAAAATTAGGATTATAGAAAACTTATATGTGCCACTGAGAGCTAGATGGCTTCCCAATATTTAAACACTCTTCTGATTTGAATTGGTGAAATTCACAACTGCAATATTTTGGTGTTATACAATAAAATATTATACAATAAAAGGTAATATTTTGATGTCATACAACAAAAACACTTAACTCAGTGACCAATTATTTTTCCCAAATGAACAATGGATGATGTCACAAAGCCATGTCCGAGAGAAAGTTCCACCCAAACCCTAAGATAGACCCGTGGTTTAATGTAGTAGACTATGACAAATCACAAGGTGATGATTTCGGATCTCAAATTGCAAATAAACTTTAAGAAAATGCCACTTGTCAAATTTGTGTGTAGTATCAGGAATATTGTACCCACGATATTTTAAAAGGGTATAAAAACGTCCTTTTTGTAACTACTCATCTGTATCAGGCCAGCTTTTTCTCATTTTTTAGGCCAAACCAATATACTGTACCACAATTCACAAAATGCATAAACAGACCTGAGAATCCAGCTATCTTCTGCGTTCCAGATCTTCCCTGAGTGAGCTGTGAAGTCTGCAATCAAACCCCCCAGTATCCTCCTTCCTTTGCTTTACACTCCCCTCATGTTTTTTAGCTTATTCCTCCTTGGTCATAGTTTCAGGTCTTTCTTTCTCTTTCTTTTTTTTTTTTTTAGTGGGTTTTTTTGTTTGTTTGTTTGTTTGTTTGTTTTGCCAGGGTCTCACTGGCCTTGAACTTGTGGCAGTCTTCCTGCCTCAGCTCCCTGAGTTGCAGGAGCACAGGCATGCACCACAACACCCAGCTTTGCAGTCTTTTAAACGGCCTGATCCTCCTTTGAATACAAGACCTGTACCCAGCCAGGACTGGACAGCACCGTGGTATGCCGAGTCCCCGCACATGTCCCTTTCTTCTGAAAATGAGACTTCCTGGCACTGAGAATAGACTTCCTTCCCGGAAGAGTGGAGCTTCAGGATTTACCCACCCGCTGCTGTGCCTCCCCTTTCTCATAGAACAGTATCTCACACAACACTGGAAAGGACTTGGAGAAAGAAAGGCCAGGCTGCCTCGGCCATTTGTGGCCATTCAAGGGGAGGAGAGCAACTGCGGGACTGAAACGCTCTCAAACGACAGGGGCTTGAATCCAAAATTGCTGCATACCTGCCCAGCCCACCAAAAGGATCACTGCACTAGGGTATGGAGAGCTGATTTCTTGTATATTCTCTATGAATTGGGTGCCTGGGCCAAGTCATGAAATCTTTCTGGATCTTTCTAGACTCTCATATCTAAAAGTCCAGGGGGCCAAATATGGGATTTTTTTTAATGAGTATATGCTTCCAGTACATAAAAATTCCATTCCTCTTGGGGAATTGATACAACATACTGCTTCATGATCTCTTTTACTCCTCCCCTCCCCTCTCTTCTCCCTCTTTCTACACACTTCCTTTCCAGCTCCCAAGTCTACCTCCCTGTTTCTTACCATCTCTCTTTTATTTTGCTTTTCCATTATTTATATTTAAGGTTTCTCAGGTTAGAGAAATCATGTCATATTTAACCTTTTGCATCTGATTTATTTCAATTAACATTGTGAAATCAAAAGCCATCCATTTTCCTACAAATGACTCAAATTTATCCTTCTTTGTGGCTGTGTAGTACTGTGCTGTGTATATTTACCACATTTTCTTTATCTGGTCATCTGTTAATTGGCACATAGGCCTCTTCCATAATTTAGTTATTGTGAATTGTGCTGCTATAAATATGTGCATGTAGTATTAATATAAATGTCTCTGTAATATTATGTCTTAACTCCTTCAGGAAGATAACCAGAACGGGGATACCTGGGACAAGTGCAATTTCTACTTTTAGTTTTCTGAGGACTCTCCATACCAATTTCCACAGAGGTTTTACAGTTTACATTTCCACCAACAATGCGGAAAGTTTCCTTCTGCTCCACAGCCAGCATTTGTTTTTTGGGGGGGTTCTTGTTAATAATCATTCTTACTGTAATAAGATGGAATCTCAGTGATGTTTAGATTTGCATTTCTCTAATGCCCAAAGATGCTGAACATTTTTTCATGTACTAATATACTTATTCTTTTTGAGGAGTATCTATCATTTCAAGTGCCATTTTTTGTTTGAGTTTTTGTTTTGGGGTGTCTGATTTTCTGAGTTCTTTATAAATTCTAGATATTAGTCCTCTATCTATAAAGTAGCTGGTAAATTTTTTCCTATTGTGTGGATTGTTTCTTCATTCTATTGGTTGAGTCCTTTATCGTGCAGAAGCTTTTTAATTCGATATAACTCCATTTGTAGATTCTTATGCAATTGGAGTTCTGTTCAGGAAGTCCTCACACATGCCGATATCTTCAAGCATTTTACCAAAGTTTTTTCCAGCAGGTTCGGTGTTTCTGATTTTATACCAAGGTCTTTGGTTCATTTTGCATTTTATTTTAGAACAGGGGGAGAGATATGGATGCTGAAACACATAGCACTGGGAGAAAATGAGTTTTCCATGTGCAGAAGGATGAATCAAGTGAATATATGAATTTTGAAGTGTGTCTGAGCTGTGACACTCTAGAATTTATCTCCAGGGCTACAACAGATCTTGGATTATCCCCGTGAATGGGTGAGCATGTGATTTGAATCCTTCATATGTGTAGAAAATGTGAAACTCATTTCTGTTGGGCTTTAGAATGCATTACACGTCATGGAGCAAGTCACAGCACACTAATCTTCACAGTGCTGCTTACTAATTGTACTATGAACAACTAAACGAATTTAAAATACTGTTCCATATTACTGTTTCTGCCCTAGTGCCAGAAAGTGAAGAAGAACTCAAAGTTGGGAGGCTGTGGGTAGATCTGGCTGTGGCTCCTAGCTGATCCCCTCTGAACCAGGAACACTTGTCGCTAAAATGAAGTCAAAAACAGTTTCCGAGCATTCCCTGAGTCAGGTGCTATGCTGCCTCAAGATGCACAGAGATAAACGAGACAGACCCCTGCTTTCAAGCTTCTCTACCTAATGAAAGAGAAAGGAAAAGGAATTTAAGTGCAATTATAGAGCTAAATACTGAATACCATGAACATTCAGGGAAGGGTAAGTGCCCGACCCAGTCTAACCTTGGAGAACAATGTAGGATTTCCCAAGAATGTCGACAGCCAAGCTAAGCCCTAGAAAATGCAGAGGATTTCAGGAGGTGGGTTAAAGGCCATTAGGGGGTAGAAGAAGGAAAGAGTATTTCTGGCAAAGGAGATCACTCAGCAAAGACAAACGAGGCATGCAAGGACATGGAACATTCGGGAAGCAAGTAATGCAATGTGGCTAGGTCTAAGGAACTAGTAAACAGAGGCCTGGTGGTTCATAGTGTCTTATCCTGAAATGGCAATAGTGGGGAGCCACCAAAGCTTTTAATCATGCAATTGTATAATTGCTGAACGTATTATTCAGCCTTTCATCACTGAAATACCTAACACACCTGACACATACCTGACATACCTGACATACACATCTTTGAGGAAGAAAGGTTTATTTTGGCTCGCAGTTTCAGAGGCTTCCAGGCAGAAATGGCATGGCAGAAAGCCACGACAGAGAAAAGCTTCTCAAGCCATGACAGACAAGAAGCATGGACAGAAAACAGGAAGAGCCAGGGAGAAAAGAAGGGACCAGCCGCAAGAATGTACTCTTCCAGGTCACTGCCCCAGTGACGCACCTCCTCCCAGACCCCACCTTCTAACAATACCCTCAGCTATGAACTCATCAGTCAATTAATCTACAGAGGAGTAGAGTGCACCCATGACCCAATCACCTTCCAAAAGTCCCACCTCTAAATATATGAATGGTTGGGGGAACATTTTAGATCAAACAATAACACCGGAGAGATGAAGTTAATAGTGTACTACCATCTGTATGAATCAGCTAATTCTATTATGATTATGTCTCATAACAACAGAACTCAAAATTTCACTTGCTCAATATGTCACTTTTGCTCACAACTAGACTTGCCTTCAAGATGTGGGTCGGGTTCGTGTCTGCTCTGTGGCTTCACTCTAGGACCAAGGTTACAGCAGCCATGACTCCCCAAATCAAACTTCTTTCAGCTCAGAGGGCAGCACTTCAAGAGTTTTGGTAAAAATCTATGACAGAATGCATTTTGGAGCCTCAGTATCTGTAATCTATGGACCAAAGCATGGCACAGCCCCACTGTACAGAGAATGGGATGTATATTCCACTTGTGGTAGGAAGCCCTGCCAAGTTGTGTGGCAGAGAACCCAGATGTGTACTTCTGTTACAGAGAGAGAGTGAAGAGTTGGGAACTATAACTGTTACATCCTCATCTTGGTTCTCAATTTGTTGTTTACTATAACTTCTATGCAAGCCACTTTTTGATTGCTGCTTCGTGGGAATCTCTGTACACAACATTAGAAGGAAATCAGTGAGTCTCCAGTTGGTTCATCAGAAACTTCATTTGTCCTCACCACAATAACACTCATCTCTTGCCATTTCAAAGACTGGCACCCATTACCAGCTATAAACGACGAGATCTAGGTTATAATTCTTTATTTTCATCTGCCTTTTTCTGGGAGTCCACATTTTCCTGCTTTCTGGCCTAGACCAACCCGTGTGTCATTCTGTGTTATTCAGGCAGTAACATTTCTTCTTTTCCAAGTTTTTTTAATCAGTAGAGGAATGTTAGCCTTTGTAGAAATGAAACCAATTGGAGTTTACAGGATAGGCATATGGTTGCATGTACGGTGGGAAAGAGTCATCAGAAAGATCCTTAGTGAAACAGTGATTCCTAAATTAAGTGATGGATTGGACTACATTATCTGGGGAAAGTAAATATCAACCTTTTACAATCCTGCTCCCTTTTGATAAACAGCAGCAACAGCAAAACTCATACTCCCCTTTAATGGGTAATGGTAAAGGTCACCTTCAATGAACATATCACATTGTTTTATTTTCACAGTGATGTTCATAGAGATAAAATCAAACAGCCTGGTGTATGAGAACCTCAAGGACTGTTTCCAAGGAGGACATGATTGAGCCAAAATTCAGAAGTCAAATAAGAGTGTAAGTAAGAAATGTCAGCTGCATTTGGCCAGAGTCTCAGGCCCCATCTGGATGCTTCTGGCCATGATTTAAGCAAATTTGTGGTCAGTGATAGAGATAAATTTTAAATATACTCAAAAGGCCTTTGTAGACTGAATAATGCAATTCAAATCTAAAGCATGGCAAGCAAAGGTGATTCGGAAACTTAGCAGGTGACAGGAGAAATTGCATTGGCCACAAACATTTTCGACCTAACCCACAGCATGTAGAATGCACATGAGACATTCAGATATGTGACAGACTCCTCTGTAGGAAACCATGTGAGGGCAGACAGGCCAGAAAGTACAGAAGGGACTGGACATGATGACTTCTGAAAGTCCTTTCTAGTCACCAACCTGGGGGCAGAGGCAGCCAGTGGGGCAGAAGACCCTGACACAGAAGCACCTGGGCAGCCCAGCCCAATCTAACTGCCAAGCCCTTTGATCCTGCTGCAACTTAACGTGCAGAAAACATCTGGCTCTGGAGTTTGTCAGAGGCTTACAGTGGGAAACCCAGGGGAAGTTTTCATAAAGCTCTGTAGCACCGTGAAAGAAGAGCTACGCACAGTGCTGCAGAACGCACAGAGATCTCCACAAAAGCTACAGGTGCAACTTCTCGGAAGATGGCAAAGTGGTGAGCAGCAGAGAAACAGCCTCTCTGAGATTTGTTGACCAGATGTTTAAATACAGATATTTATGCAAGAGAAGAAGGCGGGAAATGGGTTCCCAGGACCCAGCAGGGATCTGAAGCGAGAGTCGAAGCCCATGGGGAGAGCAAAAGGAGAGACCACAGCACAGAAGATGGAGTTGGCCAACAGATGCTGGCTCTATCTCCCTGAGCTCTGGCCTGTGTTGTGGGAGACACAGCTTGGGGTCGACTTACTGTGGTCAGCTTTTGCCCGAACACCCAGCTAGACTAAGTTGGTGTGGTTCTGGGCATAGAGTATCCACCTGAGGATTGTTGCTGATGCAACATAAAGGAGAACAGGAGCAGAAGATAGTTGCAGGCTGTTTCCCAGGAGAAGCTCTGCTGTGGCCTGTTCTCTTGAAGGGGACTAAGCTATTCTCACCAAAGAAAGAGCTCAGTGCCTTGCTGTCATCAAGGATGGCTGCTGTTGCTTCAGGGGAGCTGTAGTCTTCATCTCTGCTGTGAGCATTGTATCCTGGTTCCAGGAGATTTCTTCAGCCATCATCTACAGACACAGATATACATGGGACATTGCCTCCCAGTGCTTGATTGGATCTTTTGGGGCTCCACTGCTTATATAGACATTCAGCACTCTTCCTGCATTTGGTTTATCATTGACTGTTGTAACTTATAAATGTCCTGTATTAAATCTGCTCTCTGACAAACCATTGGATCTAGAAAGGTCACTAACACATGGCTTGACCTTGCAGATGCATGGTGACTACTGAAAACCCCAGAGGCCTCTACAGAAAGACACACAAGTGGCACAGAGTGGTGGACACAGCAGACTTCAGTGGCTGATGAGTTATTTGGGTTCAGATGTCCCCCAGGAGAGGGGGATCAGCCAGTTGGCATCATGTAAAGGAGACAAGCTCAGAACTCAGAAAAGCAGACAATGGCTTTCGGGGCCGGGGAAAGGTGGACCAGAGTTCGTTCAAACTGACAGGTAACTGAGTCCAAGCTGGTGGAAGACACACACTGTCTCTCCAGCTCAACAAATGAGGTTCCAACACCACAGCCAGAGACCAGGCTAAACTTTAGTGCAATTGATGAAGCCTTACTAATGAATCCAGTTGGGGATGCCCACTACCCTGCCACAAATCTACTTCTAGGATTAATCAACAAGGACCTGAGCCTACCTGCTCTATCCTCCAGGGATAGCAGAGACTTACCTGGAAGTAGATACTTTTTTTCCCCTATTGTTGTTGCTGATTTTTTTCTCTCTTCTCTTTTTTCTTGTTTTTATATTAAAATGAAATTTGTTTCTAGTTTTTTTGTTGTTAGTATTTTCTTCTGTCCTTGTTTATATTTGTTCTTCTCTATTTTCCCCATTTACTTCACTAGTTTCCCAAAGTTCACATAATCTGCCCCTGTCCTACAACCTTGCTTCTCATCTCCTCCTCTTCTTTGCTTTCTCTATTTTCCCTTCTACTTCCTTTTGAATTTTCTCCCCGAGGATAAAATCGCTATACTGAGGGCATACTTACTGTATACAAGTTTCTCATTTATTTTAGATATTGTGATATAACCACAAATCTAGTTTATATGCTTAAAGCTGACAAATTAATACTTACCACAGTTTGTCATTTTCTAGGCTGTGTTTGATGTTATTGTTATTGTTGATTGTACTACTTTAGCCAAGGTGAAAGGATTGTTCTAATCAGTTCTTCTTGGTATGCCAAGCCTCACATTGCCTGATGGTCATTGACAACACTATAGGCCAGTGCCAAAGAACCAGGGACTAGCCAAGTAAATAGTAACTTCTCAGCCCCAATAAAATGAAGAGGTAGAATCTTGCAATAGACTCAAAACCCCAAATCCAGCTACACTGGAAGTCACCTCTGAGAAAGCAGTCATTTCCAAAGGGTTCTTGATACTAACAATAAAGCTACCTGCCATAGGCAATTCATAAGCATCAACACAGGAATTAAACTGAAAAACAATAGAAAGTGAGAAGGCACACAAACAAGATGCAATCCCAGACCTCCAACACCCCAAAGGCAAACCCAAGGGGTTACAAGGTGAAACAATCTGAAAGCCACCTGCCCAGACTCTTGGAAGCTGTAACAACAGAAGTAACCAAGCAGATGATTCAGACTCTAGAAAAAAGTCAAAACAGAAATAATTTCTCATGTAACTACAGAGATAGTGAGGAATATGAAAGGCATGATTAGTAACTCTACAACAGCTACATATAACAAAAAGTAGAAGAGCTCAGGAAAATGATGGAAAACACGAAAAGTCAACATAGGAATGAAATGGAAACCATGGAAAAGATTCAAACAGATATCCAAGAGATTAAAAATTCTATTGACAGCATAGGCACTAAATGAAACAATGAGAAGACAGAATTTCATACAAAGAAGACAAGATTGCAGTTAGCAATCATGAAAAGAAAGAGTTCTTCAAAATGGTAGAGGACTATGAAAAATCCACGCGACACCTGCTAGATGACACAAAGAAGAATAACATAAAATTGATCAGAGTCAATGAAAAAGCAAGAAATACTGTCAATGACATAAAAAACCTGTTCAAAGGAATAATGGCAGGAAACTTCTCAAGGATGGGAAAAGAACATGACATACAGATAAGTGATGCATATGGAATTCCAATTAGCCATAATCAACAAAAATCTACCAAAAGGCATATAATACTCAAAATTCCAGAAATTCAATACAACAACAGAATATTAAAAGCTGTTACAGAAAAGAAACAAATAATCTATGAAGGAAAGCTCATCAGAATCGCACCAGACTTCTCAACACAAGCCCTCATGGCAAGGAGAGCTTGGAGTGAAATACATCAAGCCCTAAAAGAAAACAACCTCCATCCCAGAGTGATGTACCCTGCAAAACTGTCCCCCAAAATTGATGGAGAAGTAAAACACTTCCATGACAAAGAACACCTGAAGAGATTCATGACCACCAAACCAGAACTCTAAAATGTTCTAAAGGACATTCTGGAAAGAGAAAATGAGGACTACAACTCCAGAATTGCAAGAGAATGAATCCTTCAGGCAAAGCAAGTAATTAAAAAGAAAGAGAAAATAGGGAGCCAACAACAGGAAATTAATATGACAAGGATAAATCAACATATGTCAGTTAAAACCATCAATGTAAGGACTCAATTCACCAATCAAAGGAAGCAGACTGGCAGAATGGATCAAGAAGCAAGAACCAACAATATGCTGCATACAAGAAACACATTTAATTCAAAAAGAAATTCATAGACTGAAAGTCAGAGGATAAAAAGAACACTTCATGTGGTGGAAAACCAAATAAATGCAAGGGTAGCTGGTCTATTTGCAGACACAGTGGATTTCAAAACAAGACTGACTAAGAGAGACAAAGAACGTCACTACATCCTTGTAAAGAGAAAAATCCAAGAAGAAGAGATGACAATCATAAATGTATATGCACCAAATACCAGTGTGCCTAACAACACACAACAAATATTAACATGAAAAACCAAATAAGCACTAATAAAATTGTAATGGGGGACTTCAGTACTCGACTGTCAAAAATAGACAGATCAACTAAACAAAAAGTCAACAGGGAAATATCAGAACTAAACCAAATTTTTGAACAAATGGACTTAGTAGATGTATACAGAGTATTTCACCCCACATCAGAATACACATGCTGCTCAGCTGCACATGGGACTTTCTCCAAAACGGACTGCATGCAAGCTCATAGAACATGTTTAAGTAAATGCAAAGGAATCGAAATTATCCCATGCATATTATCAGAACATAGTGCATTGAAACTGGAAATAAATGGCAAAAGGAATCACAAAAAACTCATCAACACGTGGAAATTAAATTAAATAGCACCCTCCTGAACAATCAAAAGGTCATAAATGAAATTAAAGAACAAATTAGACAGTTTCTACAACTGAATGACAATACCAATACAACTTAACAAAATTTATGGGATGCGATGAAAACAGTCATATGAGGGAAATTTATAGCACTGGACGCTCATATCAGAAGAGCACAGAGAGCTCCAATAAACAACCTAATGTTGAACCTCAAACTTCTAGCAAAAGAAGAACAAGTCAAGCACAAAGCTCATAAGAAGGAGAGAACATTATACAGATCAGAGCCAAAATTAATGCAACTGAGATAAGAAAATAATACAAAGAATCAATGAATAAAGAGTTGATTCATTGAAGAATTAAATAAAATTGACAAACCCTCAGCCAACTTTATCAAAAAAGGAAAGAAAAGACTCAAATCCATACAATTAGGAATGAAAAGGGTGAAATCACAATGGATCCTGCAGAAATCCAGAAGATCATCAACAGATGTTCTACTTTGAGAACTATTATTCCAATAAGTTGGAAAATACAGAAGAAATAGACAGATTGCTAGATACATACCAATTACCAAGGCTGAATCAAGAAGGTATAAAAACTCTAAATAACCCAATATTATCTACTGAAATTGAACAAGTAATTAAAACTTTACCAACAAGGAAAAGCCCAGGTCCTGCTGGATTAACTGCTGAAATCTATAAGAAATTCAGAGAAAATCTAAGGCCACTATTCCTCAAACTCTTTGGTGAAATTGAAAGGGAAACACTACTCCCAAATTCACTACTGAAAGCAAGCATTAGCCTAATCAAGAAATAAGAGAAAGATTCAACAAAAAAGAGAACTGCAGGCCAATCTCATTAATGAACATAGATGCAAAAATCCTCAATAGGATACTGGCAAACAGAATGCAATGAATCATCAAGAAGATTACACACTATGGCCAAGTAGGATTCATCCCAGGGATGCAGGGATGGCTCCACATATGCAAATCAATAAATATGATACACCATATTAACAGATCCCAGGACAAAAACCATATGATCATCTCAATATATGCAGAAAAAGCATTTGATGAAGTCTAACACACATTCGTGAAAAACAACCCTGCAGAAAATGGGAATACAAGGTCTATATCTCAATGTGATAAAAGCCATCTATGACAAACCAACAGCCAACATCATACCAAATGGTTAAAAATTGAAAACTTCACTCTAAAATCAAGAACAAGACAAGGATGTCCACTATCACCATTCTTTTGTTTGTTTGCTTGCTTGCTTGGGGGCTTATTTGGTTTTTGTTTTGGTTTTGTGTGTGTGTGTGTGTGTGTGTGTGTGTGTGTGTGTGTGAGAGTGTGTGTGTGTATGTGCTGGGGATCTAACTCAGAGCCTTGTTCTTGCAAGGCAAGCACTATAATCACTGAGGTAAATCCCCAGTCCCTCTTATTCACTATAGTTCTGGAAACATTAGCCAGAGCAGTTAGACAAGATGAATAAATGAAAGGAATAAGGACGGGAAAAGAAGTTAAATGCTCATTATTTGCAGATGACATGACACTCTATGTAGAAGACTCCAAACACTCTGCCAAAAGACTTCCACATTTAATAACCAAATTCAGCAAGATAGCTGGGCACAAATTCAACACTCAAATATCAAGAGCATTCCTGTACACAAATAAAAGACTCACTGAAAGAGGAATTAGGGGGAAAAAAACCTTTCACAGTAGCATCCAAAAATGTGAAATACCTAGGAATCAGTCCAACAAAGTGAAAGACCTATACACTGAAATCTACACTCCTGTAAAAAAAGGAGATTGAACTGGATATCAGAAAATAAAAAGATATTCCTTACTCTTGGGTAGGAAGAATAAATATATTGAAAATGGCCATAATCCCAATATCATTATACAGATTTAGTGCAATCTCAATTAAAATACCAATAACATATCTCACAGATTTAGAGAACATAACCCTCACATTCATTTGGAATCAGAAAAAGCCAGAATAGCAAAAGCAATTCTGGACAACAAAAGCAAAGCAGGGGCCATCACAATCCCTGACCTGAAATTATATAACAAAGCTAAAAACAGCATGGTACTGGGAAAAAAAAAAAAAGACCTGAGGACCAGTGGAACAGATCAGAAGATGCAGAAACATGTCCAAACACCCTCACCTACCTTACCTTTGACAAAGGGGCCAAGTACCCTCACTGGAAGAAAGATAGTCTCTTTAATAAATGGTGCTGAAAAAACTGCCTTTCCACATGCCAAAGATTAAAACTACATCCATATCTTTCCCCATGCACTAAGCTAAAATCAAAGGGAATCAAAGATCTAAATAGTAGAACAGAAACACTAAACCTGTCGGAAGACAGAATAGGTAGAACTCTTGAAGACATAAGTGTAGCCAAAGACTTTTTCAACAAATCCCTGATTGACCAGGAAATATCACAAAGAATCAACAATTGTGGTCTAATTTTATAAAAAAGCTTTTGCACAGCAAAAGAAATCACCAACAGAGTGAAGGAAAAACCCACAGAGTGGGAAAAAAAAAATCTTTGTCAGGTGTTCCTCAGACAAAGACTAATATCTGAAATAGTTAAACATCTCAAGAACATCAGAGCCCCAAAATTTAAAGATCCAATCCAAAAATGGATAGAAATGAATAGACACTTCTCAGATGAAGAAGTAGAAACAGCAAATAAACTTATGAAAAAACGTTCAACATCACTGGTGATTGGAGAGACACAAATTAAAACAACACTGATAATCCATCTTACTCCGGAAAGAATGGCTAGTATCAATAAATCAGCCAATAACAAATGTTTGAGGAACTGTGGCAAACAAGGAACCCTTCTGCACTGTTGGTGGAAATGTACACTGGTGCAAACACTGTGGAAATCTGTGCAGAGATTCCTCAAAAAACTAGGATTACAGTTTTCATTTGACCTGGCTATTGCTCTTCTTGGTATCTTCCCAAAACAATTAAAAGCATTGTACCACAGCAATATATGTATACCCATGTCTATAGCGGCACAGTTTGTAATAGCTGATTCTTGGAAACAGCCCAAATGCCCATCAACCGATGAATAGATAAAGAAGATCTGGGGTTTTTATACAAAGGAGTATTAATCTGCCATAAAGAACAATAAGCTTGAGATAGTTCTAGGTAAATGGATGCATCCTGAGACCATACTGTTAAGTGAAATAAATCACACACACATGTTTAAATACTGCATTGCTTCTCTGGGCAAAGAAGCTGAAAGTGTAAATAAGGAATAAAATGTATTATATTGGGAGAGGGATGAAATTTTTCAAATGGGAAGGGGAACAACGGAGGGGAGAGGAATGGAGAGACAAGAAAACAAAAACAGAAGGGTAAAATTGGACACAAATCTCTGTAAATAAGGAGGAATGAGGGCTTGGAGCCAGGGGAAGGGAGTGGAAAGGAAAGAACCAGCACGATATGTCATCCTGGTAAAAATTCATTATACTGACTGATATGATGGTGTATTTCTAAAATGTACCCCTAAAATAAAATTTAAAAATAAAAAAAAAAACTACAGAGGCAAAGGGGGCACTTGCTTGGGAAATCCTCTGCTGGCATCCCATGCTAGAGGGTACAGACACAACAGGCAGCCTTCCATCCTTGCTCTGTAGCCCAGAAAGGATGCCAGAAAGCTAACTGGACCAGGGGAAATGACACCCGCTGCTGGCCTCTCACTCACGGAACTTCTTCCCTCAGTGAAAATGGCATTTGAACATTTTCTTCCAGCACATGTGGGCAATATGAAAAGCTGTTGCGTTAAAAAATGATCTTGCTTGTCTTGCTTTCATGTTGGTCTTATTGCAAAAAAAAAAAACAAAAAAAATTATATGAGCCATTTTATCTGGAGTTTCTGAACCCAAGTCTCTAGAGAGATCTGCTTGGGTACTTTGCTTTTGCAGTTTGAGAATATGGATTTGAAGATTGATTTATTTGTAGAAAATCACCCCTCACTGCTTCATACTACCGTGTCTCCTCTCATGCCGCACACACTCTGACCATGCGGTAACACAGGTAGGAGTCACAGACACAAGACCCACCACCTGGACAGTCCCATATTTCCATACTGAGTGTTAGGGGTGCATGTAGGAATGAGAACAATCGAAAACAATGGAAAGCTGCAGTTCAGAGAACTTCATTAGTGGACTGGGCTGGAAATGTTCG
>PVJO010030474.1:0-15463 GCA_004026905.1 Hystrix cristata | reverse complement strand
ATATCTTCCCTAAAGTAAAAAATGACCATGAAAGTAAATATTTTTAATCAATTCAGGGCATCTAGGTAGCCACAACAGTACAACTAAAGACACTCACAAAAGAGGACTTCCGGAACTGCTTCAGAAAGTGGCAAGAATAAAGGGATAAGTGCATTGGAAGTGAGGGGGAATATTGAGGGAGATCAATGGCAGTATGTCTTACTGTAATCAAGTTTTAAAAATTGAAACATTCATTGTGTGTTTCAATCATACCTGGTATGCTTAAAAGGTGTATATGTTTCATGTGTCCTAATTGTATGGTAGCTGTGAGGTGCAAGAACCTTGGGATGCCAAAGAATGGAAAATTAAATTCTGACTCTGGCAACCGCTTCACAAACAGCTTGAAGGATGATGCATCTCTAAAGCAATGAATGGTGGGGCAGGGGAGACCTGTTCTCTGGAGGTAGATATAGTCAGAAACCCCAGTGATGAAAGCTGAAAGTTGTAAGAAAGCTGATTATAGGGAAATTTGGGTTCTATTTTTAAGGAGTCATGCTACATGGGGATGGGGAAGTGTTATTTGACCCCAAGATACAGGAAGAAACTGAGTAACACATTCTGGGTCAGAAGGAGGTGTGGAATGACTGAGGCACGAATGGGCTTTTGAACTTGGTTGCCAGTTTATTCAGTTTCTTATATAAAAATTTTAGAATAAACTAGTATGTGATTTTTCCCTCTTAGTCCCTCTAAATTGGCAGTTCTCTTTGTACTTTCAAGAAATTTAATTTAGTAAAAAAAAATGGATGCTAATGTGTTTTATGTGGGCCTTGTGGGGCCTTTTGAGCACGTGTGTTGAACTCATTCTGTGGCCACAGGGCTAACCATACAACATTTTTTTCTTTTTCTTTTCTTGTTTAGGGAAGAGCTTACTGGTTAATGCTAATTTCAACATGACTCTTCGGGCAACTGGCAATCTTGACCCTGTTTACGTTGTACATGGTATTTAACCACAGTGGTTGCATATTTGCAGCAGAGAAGAGAAAGAATTATAGTATTATTAGTTTGCATATAGGGTGAATGCCCCTGTAAAGGATGGGGATGGGTAGAACCCTGAGAATCTTATGAAGTGTAATCTCCAATCGAAGTAGCTTGGTCAATCCTGTAGAATAAGACTTCTTTAAGACCCTCCTCATTAAAAAATCCCTGGAGAGAAAGTATTTAGCTGGTTATATTCAAGAGGACTCTTTTATGGCAGTGATGGTGAGCCTATGGCATGTGTGTTGTTTTTCTATTAAGACATAAGATGTTAATGTATGAGTTGTTTTTCTAAACTAAAACTTCAGTATTCATGTTTCATTGCAGTGTTGGCACTTTGCAGTAAGTACGTGGGTTTGGGGTTGCAGGTGGGTACTCCGTCTCTAAAAGCTTCACCATCACTGCTGCATGAGATCCATGTGGGCAGCTCTTTAGGTTCCCTCTCTAACCCCAAAGACGCTGTGTTTTAGGTAGGAGTGGATAGGTTTTTCAGCTCCATGCTGAAGGAGGCACTGATTTAGGTAAAGGCTGTGAATTGCCCTTGAATCTGAAGATGCTAAGCTACTAAGGAGGCAGATAATTAAAAAATATTAGGTTAGCTTCTTTTTACTTTCTTTTGGATACAGTGTCACATGAATGATTCCTTGATCCACCCCCCAACTCCCCCCCTTTTTTTTTTTTTAACCTTCTGGAAAGGAACTCAGGTTTGTCATGTTTCACAAATTATTTAAGATGAAGGACCCCAGTGTTAGTACTGTATACTTTATTTCTTAGGAGGATGCAGTTTAGCAAGGTGTATGTATGTGTGAGGTGGGGGATTGTATTTAAATTTCTTAGTAAGTTAATATGACTTACTAAGAAATTATTGACTTGCTAGGAGAGGCCAAAGGAAATTGTAGTAATACTTGGATTTTAGCCTCTGTCATCTGATCAGTGCTATAGAAACTTTAACCCTGAAGTTCATATAAAATTCAGTTTTTTCCCCCAGAAATGAAAGGAGACTATTTTACTGCATCCATGGATTTTATAATTTATTTTCTTTTTGTGGTACTGTTTTAAAAAAGTAATATAATAACAGGGCAGACTCTTCGGTCCAGTGCTAAAGCAAACATGTGTAAGTCTGAATGAGGCAGATCAAGCTGTGCTTGTTTTATTATGGAAATAAAGGGAGATGATTTCTAAACCAACTTCTTTCTCTAAATGAAAGCACAAAGTTTGGCTAATACTACCTGGCCTTGGATCCTTATTAAGGGTGGGATTTCCAAGATTGCAACTGTTAAAGGAAATTTTGTCCATCATGGCCATTAAATATGCCCACACTTCCAAAGGTTTAAGATTCAGCATACAGCAACTGCTACTGTGAACTATTCCTCTTTAGCATGTTTCCCTTTATTCATTATCTTAAATGTTGAAACAATGGACTAGATTAGGCATTGTGGGAATCTGCTACACTCAGTTTTCTTTCCCTATGTCCAAGTGGTTCTCCTTGACCAGTCCCTGACCACATGCATTCTGAAGTTCTGCCCTTATAGGAGATTCCTGGCTCTTTGGTAGGAGAAAATTAGGGGCAGAGGAAACATGTTCTGTTCAATCTTGGGGGTACTTAAATTAACTGCCTGCTACCTACACGCATTGTGCTAGGTACTGGGAGTGGGAGGGGACAAATAAGGCAGGATGCCTGTCCTCCAGGGAGGCCTACAGATTTATTAACAGATAATAACAATTCAGTGGAATAAGATTATGAGAGAGATAAACTCCTGGCACTATAGGAGCATGGGGTGGGGTGGGTAGAACACCTGACCCTGGAGGTCAGGGAGGAACCTAGAATATTAGGATCTGGGAGGACCCTAGGAGATAAATACAGCCTAGAAGAGGAAAAAAGAACTGTAGATAGAGGGGGTCAGGAGACTTTCTGATTCCAGTTTTGCTATGGCTGAGTAGATCAAAGCACCTTTATTTCTGCATTTCTAAAATTAGCAATAAGAACTGATCCGATCTGTTTGCCAATACTAGTTTTCATCTATGTGTTCTTGAATTCTTACATTATTCATTCTTTTATTCAGGCTTCATTCAATAGGTATTTGTTGAACATCCACCATGCACTGGGAATCTCAGTGCCTTCAGGTCAGACAGCCTTTTCCCTTTAGGAGACAGAACCTGGTATTCTCACCTTCATTTTATGAATTTGTACTCTTTTGCCAAGATTTACCTGTTAGCTGTAAGAATCCAGAGACCAACACAGTTGTGTTTTATCTGTAACCTTGGCTGGTTTCCATTTCACTTTGGCTATTCCCACTTTTGACTCAACTTGGTTTTCAGTGTCTATCTTCAGTTTATGGCCTACTTCATAGACAAATCCTAATCTAGCGTTTGTGGGAAGCTTGATTTATTTTGAGATCATGCTATGGCTGTGCTGTGTCTTTTGTTCATGCATTTTACTTATGTTCTTGTTCAATTCACGGAAGAATACAGACACAGGAAGAAGCATTCCAGCCAGAAGAAGGTAGCTACATTCTTTTATGAATGTATGTGGTTTTGGTAATGATTCAAACACGATAGATACAGGTGTGTCTAAAGTAAATGAAATAATCTCCTTACCCATCTAATGTGACCCTTTTGTCATCATTTTGTTACATAGCCTTCCATTCTTGTCATTTGCTTCTGCAAACCTAAAAGACTGTGTGCTTGTTTATGTTTTCATATCCTCAGGCACATGTTCATGCATGTGCGATGGCGCTTGCCTCTCTCCTTTCTTGTAGAAAGGTTGGACCTGAGGCTGCCATCGAGCCTGAGAAGTTTGAAGCCAGAAAGGCCGGCCTGGGCTCTTCTTGAATTGGTGCAGCATGATGTTGCTCAGTTAAGACTTCTTGTCAGAGAGATGTGAGTGTCTCGAATGGGAAATAAGAAAACTGTTTCCAGCTGCCTGACAATCAAGATGACAGACATCTTTGCAGAGACTGTTATTTGCACAGGGACTGCCGGGTGGGTCTCAGACAAGGGGAGGAGGGAAGGGGCAGCCTCTGTGAGGATTTTATTAGGTAGAAAACAAGGCACAGTGGAAGGCCTATCGAGCAGTGGTACAGCAGATAGGTGGAGTTAGTCATTATGGGCAGGTTTCACTGTGGAAGCACAAGCGAAGGTCTCCCCTCCCCCAGAGGTCTGTAATCAGAAGATGATAAGGATGACGCATTCTTGCTAAGGGAGTAACACAGCTGAAACAGAATTGCCTTTTGTTAAGGGGCTGCTTTGCCTTCTTGGACTGTGATTTGTCGGGAGAAGGATTATTGTCATGTCAAGAAAATGAGGCATTCATTGTGTCCCCACTATTTATTGTAATTCTGCAGAGAACTGCTTGCCTTCCCTTCTGGGAAGACACAGAGCTGGGAAGGTTTAAAGGCGAGGGCAAGGTGACTGATTTTTCCAAATTCAGTAGGTTCTGTTCTTTGATCACTCATGAGACCCTTTCACACAGCTGTATCTTGGCATACCTCTGTGTCCTTGTGTATGGCTGAGAACACTAAAGAGAGAGAGAGAGAGAGAGAGAGACAGAGACAGAGACAGAGAGAGAGAGAAAAGCAAGGATTGTGCTCTTAAGTAGCTTATAAACATGAAGAGACATGGATACAAATGACTAAGATGAGGCAGACAGTGATAAATATTGTAAACCAAGTTTTAAACAAAGCTGTCTGCTTGTAGATGAGGATGGATGGACAGGGTAGGGCGCCCTCGGAATAGAGAATGATTTGCATCGCAGTAGGATGCTGGCTTCTGATCTGTGGGGATGCTCATTCCATTTACAGGAGTAATAAGGAAGGCCCAGGGTGGACACGGGAGCGACAGGCTTGGGGAAGGGTGCTGGGATTTATGCTTTTTGGCAGAGAGTTGCGGTGCATGTGGAGATGGTTTTCAAGGTAGTGGAAGGTGCTGGGTACCAAAAAAGGAGCACGTTGATGCCATTAACAGTTGGGCATGAGAGTATGAAGTCTGTTGCAGTGAGGTTTGTTAGTTTTAGACGTGTCTGAAACCACACAGGCAGAGATGTTCAGCTGGTAGCTAGAAATTTGAGTTTGAAGTTTAGCTTAGAAGTCACAGCTTATAGTGTTCTGTAATAACTATACATTGAACAATTGTTACATGTACACGCCAGTGAAACTGACGTGATTAGCCGGAGAGAGCTCTTAAAGTGAGGAGAGTGACATATTCAGTATTTTAACAAGGAGGTGATTTAGTTCTTTAGGTTATTTTTCTTTAGCGAATGATTAAAATATTTTGTGGGTTATCAAGCATCCACTGAGCGTGTACTGTGGCTTCTCTTGCTGAGCTGGTTCTGAGATGATATAAAGGAAATGATGTGGATTTCAGCATAATGTTCCTGTGGGGTGAACAGAAATCCCTGAGACGATCCATTGCAGCTGCTGTTAATCTGGATAATATCCTTAAAATTATTGGGAGCTTGGTGGTGATTTGGGGGCTAAAGAGAATTGCAAATAAAGTTTTAACTTACTGTAGGATTAAAAGCAGTGAGTGTCATATTGCTGTCATTACAATAAGGCAAATAGATTTTTAGGAAAGCTTTGGAAATTCCAATAGCCTAAAGACCACATTTTGAGAAACTCCATAAGAATGTAGGTTTTTAAAGTCTGGTAAGTCATTTTAATTGCCTAATTAAGGTAAAAAGTAGGATGAATTTCCATTTTAGATGACTATATTGGCACGCCTTCTTGCAAGTGAGACAGAACACAATAAATTTATTCTTGTCTTTACGCCTTTATAGTTCTTTAAGATTATACTGATTTCCATTTAGTAGCAAAGACAATAAATACATGCTCATTTTGAAACATTTGGAATGTATAGGAGACCATCTGTAGTTTCAGCACTCAGTAATAACTTCTGTATTCCATTTTGGCATAATTTCTTGCAATTTAAAAATGTTTATTTTTTTCTGAATATTTCGTAGCATTTTGCTTTGTACACACACTGTTAAAATCTTCCGTTTTAAATTTCTAATGCCTGCATAACTGTCATAATATGTAACATGTATCATATTGAATTACTCATCCTCTATCTCTCCCTGCTTCTTTTCGATCTCTTTTGAGGGCTTTGCTTTTCTGCCCGTCGTTAGGTGCTGACGTTCTCAGAGTTCTAGTTTTACAGTCTTCACATGTGAGCTTATCTACACAGTGACTGTGGTCTCTAGATCTTTGCCATCAACTGTCTGCTTTGCCTAGAGTGTTGTTTTCCCAGGTATCCATTATCATTTTTATATCTTAAAGGTTACCGCCTTCTTTGTGGTTACCACCTTTGTAGAATTGCATTCTCCCCTGTTTATCCAGCCTGCTCAATACATACTTTCTTTGTTATTGTGCTTATATTCCCACTTCTTAGATGAAAGCTATAATGTCTTTTGCAATTTGTTTTATTTTCTGCTGTTTTCCCACTGCTTAGTACAACAACTTGTATGTACATGGTACAAACTCAAAGTTTTAAGTAGAAAACCTTAATGACTTTATTCTTGATAAATGCCTGAATAAATGCAATGAGTGTTTACTATCTATTAAGCATATTATAATAAATAAGGTAAAGTCTTCATGAGATTTGTGATCCAGTGAAGGAGCGTTGAGCGGCCGCCTCCATGTGATTGGCATTAGGGAGAAGAGTAATGTGGCTAGAAGAGTCCAAGGTCAGGAGCTGACCTTCTCGAAGAGGGTGAGGGAAATGTCTGAGAGCTGAAAGGTGAGACAAGCTAGCTAAACGAAACTGGGAGGTGGGGATGGAAGAGGAGGGAGACTGCTTTATTACAAAAAGAAAATCAGGAAAATAGACACGATTTGGTTCGTGTTTCTTGAGTTGAAATTAGGTCATTTGTTTAAATGAAATTATGTAAGGACGGAAAATTTTCAACTTTGTTAGCACTTTTGATTGTCAGTGTTTCATTTTCCATGTACTTTGAAATAATCAGTTTTTATTTTTAATTTTGTATCAGTCAGTGAGGAGGGAGGAATTTTACATCTTAAAGTGACACTTTTAAAAAATGAGATTAGCTTTAATTCTGTTTTATACTAATAGTAATCGCTGTAAAATTTAGGAGTGCAGGGAAAGTAAAATTCTTAATACCAGACTTCATTGGGAAAGCTGCTAGTGCCTCAGTCTGACTTGACTGTCACTTTATTGTAAGTGCTTTATACATGCAAACTTTGCGGTAATTATTGGTTTTGTTTATTATGGTAAGTGAACATGGGTTATTGTACTTGTCACCTACAGAAAACTATGCTTTTTCCAAGCATTCAGGAAACAGAAATCTACTTCTTGTGGATTAAGGGTTTCTGTTTCCTAAATGCTTGAAAAGGGGATGGCTTTCTATAGGTGACAAGCACAATGCATGTTTATTAGCTCAGCCACTACAATATTATTATTCACATACTCTTAGCCCTGTGTTCTACTTGAGCTCTTATAGACCAATAATAGTCCTTTAGTAAGTTTTACAAGTGGGCTTCTGTCAATTTCTTTATAACAATTTCTGTGTGTTAAATAGTACAATATGAAATACATAAAGGTTCCAATTAGGCCTTTGCTTTTTTAAAATTAATATAAAATAACCCTCTCTGCATTTGGAACTACGTTGTTTTTGGTTGATATTCATGTCGCCAATTCTCTTTTATTTCTACTTTTTTGAAATGATTACATCTGTGCTTCTGATTTTAAACTTTTGGTGTTGTTTTGTTTCATGTATCTGCCAGTAAGCAACATTTAATTAGATTTTGTTTTGCAATACCTTTTAATAGGGAAACATTACTTTTACATTTATTGGTATAAATGATACATATGATATTAATCCTTGCTCTTAAATTTGCTTTTTGGTGTGAAAGGTACTACATGTTCTATAAATAACACTGGCTTTGAGGCAGCACTATATTTTAAGGTGTCTTCCACCAATACTTAACTCCATGGCCTTGAAGTACATAATGTCTCTAGGCCTATAGTTCTTTATTTGTACAGAAGCAAAGTGTGCACACACACACACACACACGCACGCACGCACGCACGCACGCACACATGCACTTTCAATTAATACTTTCCCGCCTGGTACACTGAATGTAGATGTGCCATTATTATTACCGATTGGTTGAGTTATATAAAATGCCTAGTATCTGATGGTTGTTAGCATATACAAATAGCAATTTCATGTGGTTCAATCCTATATACCTGTTGGCCCTTTTCTTATTTATTTGTATTTTTTTTGTTTCATGTATCTGTAGTGTTATAAAGTAGCTAAACCTAGCTTTCAGTTTTATTAGTGATTGCCTGCATTTTCCAAATACATTTGTAAAGCTGACCCAAAGGTAAGATTAAATCATAAATTTCAATCCTGTTCTGGTGTACATTAAAGAATTAAGTATAGCTTTGTTTTTCTTTTTCCTTCTCAGTTTCCATTATATATATATTACAATGGAAATATATATATATTTAACTTAATGACTTTTAAGTATAGACCTTTGTATTCTATTTTGTATATATTCTATTTTACATATATTCTGTTTTATATACTATTTTATTATATATATTTTTAACTTAATAACTTTTAAGTGTAGATCTTCATATTCTATTTTGTAATCAAACCTACAGTAGTGCTTTATATGTCACTATAATTTCTTTTGATTCTCATTAGCACATGAGGCCTTTTGGGCTTCTTGCTTTGATTATTTTAAATGCTGTATGGGGGAAAACATAATGGGGAACATCAGCAGACGTCGGGTGATTTAGGTTTTCCTTGGGGAAATAACATTTGATTAGGTCTGCAGAGATGGGTTGATGCTGTAAAATAGGCTAAGTAGGAGTCTGTGTGGGATTGCACAGCCATGGAAGAAATGAGTAAGGGAAAGAAAACAGTGTTAGAAGTGAATGACCAGTGGAAGGTCATCTTTTTTGTTTGATGACTTGGCACTTTTTGTTGGAACTTCCTGTTTGTGGCTTTCTCCACCCTTGCTTGACAAAAGTCAAACAGAAATAGAAAGAATTTTTGGGGGACGATGAGTGAAGGTATTTGTTGAAGCAGCTTGTATGGTAGCCATTTAGCATATTACTAATTATAGCTAGCATTTATTGAGGGCTTGTTCTGTATTAGTTGCTGTACAAAGTTGTGCATAGTTACATAGGAAAGATAGATTTTTGTTAGATTAAAAAAAACTATTATATAGGCTAGTTACCAACCTAGTTGCCTGCATAATTTGTAAGAAACTAGAACATTGACATGAAACTTTTGATAAGTGAGGACTAAATGATTATTTCAGAGTTTGTTTGTGATATTTAGTAATGCCAAGAATTATCGCTATGCTAATATTTTTACTTTTTAATTCATATTTCACTACAATATAATTTAGAGTTCGTTTCCCCCAAGTTTAAAAAGCTGTGTAAAGAGTTCTAGGATTTTTTTTTAACTGGAAATTCATAAAGTAAGTTTGAGATAAATGAGATAGGAAACCGTGATTCAATGCCAGTTTTCCTACTTCTGTCCAAGGGACCTTTGAGAGTACTGAACCTTTCTAGGCCTTGGGATTCCTGTATTAAAACTAGAGGATTTAGAACCAGTTTGGCCAATCATTCCCTAGTTTTATTGTTCACTGGCTGTACACTTTAGATTTTCAATTTTGTTCAGGCTATTTAGTCTTAAAGACTTGACTCTATGCCATTTAATTAATCTCATCCTAGAAGCTCAAGCTCATGTTGGGAGAACTCCAAGTGTTTGCATCCTTCGATGTTTTTGTAAGGTAAGGATCAGGTGGCATTAACACCTTTTCACTGGACTAGGCTCAAAACATGGAAGAATGGATGAAGATTAGAATTTTCGTGAGCCAGTCTTTAAGATTTTAAATCACAGTTTGTAGTTTGACCACACTTGACTTTAAATTTTTAAAAAATATCTCAGGTTCAGTGAAGATGGAAAAAAATCATTATATTAGATTTATCTGCTAGATGCAGAAAAATGTGAGGTATCTAAGTTATGTATAATCCACATTTATAAATACCCACTGAGCAGTGGGTGATATAACTTTAAAGAGATTTAAAGAACTAAGGGATAGTACAGAGAACAAATTCAGTTTTAATGGCTAGTCCAAGTTTAATGTTTTATAAGAAAGAGGCTTTGTGTGGGAGGAAATAAATCAGCTTTTCTTTTTCTCTAACTAGCTTTATTGAGTTATAATTGACAATTATGTTGAAGTATAATAGTTTTTTAAAAAATTTACAACATGGTGATTTGATATCCATATATATTATGGAATGATTACCACAACTGATCAAGCTAGTTAACACACGTATCATCCTACATGATTTTGGTTTTTTTTGGTGGTGAGAACCCATACATACAGTACAGTATTACTAACTATAGTCACCATGCTTGTATTTTGGGTTTGCAGAACTTATTCATTTTATAACTGAAAGTTTGTGTCCTTTGACAAACATAACCCTATTTCCCCCACAAAGTTAGCTTTTCTCACCATTGTATTAAAATAGTTGATTCAAATGCATTTAAACATTATTTTTGTCATTTGAAATATATAGTCTTTCAAGCTCACTGGTTATAATATGAATAGTTTATTATACTTACTTTTTGGTTTAGAAGTTGAAGGGGAAAGTACGATGTATGCTCTTTCAGTTTGAATTCTACCGAATTCCTCATTCATAATAAATATTTCCTCAGGAAGTCCAGGGTGACTGTGGGGATTTTACTTGGTATGCTTTCGTGCTGATTTATCAGCTTATGTTCCTTTACTAGCTGTGAATATCTGCTCCTTAGGTTGATTACTGCATGGAAACTGGTCAGCACTCCAGGCTCCTGATTCAGGACGAGAGAGGGGCATGTCGCACAGGCATAGACAGGGTTCGGAATCATAGAAGGTGTAGGTCCAGACAGGTAACAGGTGTGAGTGTTACTTGAGGATAGTACTAGAAAGAAATAGGTTTGGTTAGAAGAGGATGGAGTCATGGGTTAGATTAGGTTTAAGGCAGATAGAGCCAGGAAGAAGCACAGAGCACTCTGACTTTGGAAAAGCATTCTGCTTAGGCTTAAGAGAGAAATGAGGTAGACAAAAATCTGAAGCTCCCTGGAGAAATTTTATTTTCAGAGTTCGAAGCATCACTTGCGCTCCTCAGCTTGTTCAAGGGAATCTCAGTGTTCAAGTGGAGCTTCGTCACTGTGGACTTGGGAAACGGTCCCGGCTGCCCCTCAAGTGCTTGGCCATCTCAGAGTGGAGGACCAGGAAATACAAATCCGCCTCTGATTAGGATTAGGACTCTTACTGAATACCATTGCTCTAGAAGGAGGAATGAGCCCCGGTTTAAATATGTTATTTCTGGAAGAAATTGATTGTAAAACACATTCAACCTTTGCCATGGATTGAACTGTGTCATCCCATTTCTGGTACCCAGTGCTGAAGCACCAGCCCACAGTATGTCTGTGTTTGGAGACCAGGCTTTTAGGAGGTGATTAACATTAAGTGAAATTGGAAGAGTGGGGTCCTACTCCAATAGGATTGATAGTTTCCCCAGAAGAAGAGGGTGCTTTCCCCACACCCATGCTCTGAGTAAAGGGCATGTGGGCTCACAGCGAGGAGGTCTTCCTGTCTGCAAGCCAGGAAGAGAGCCTTCGCCAGAAACCAACCACACTGGCACACTGTTTCTCAGATTCCTAGCTGCTTGAGCTGTGAAAAAATAAATTTCTGTTGTTTAAACTACATAATCTATGGTAACTTGTTATGGTAGTCTAAGATGACAGCTACAGTATCTCATTAATTTTGATTAGGAAGAAAAGTACTAACCTGGCTAGTAGCCATCAATGTCAGATGCTCGGGACCTACTTGGGGCTTATTCTGATACATGGAGAATGTGCAGGATCATTTACATGCCTATATTTTCCTTTTCCATTCTTCCATCCATTTTAATGGCAGAACAGCTCAGTGGGTAAACCACACACACACACACACATTTTAAGTGTGTTCAGTAAGCACACTTAAAATATATGAAACTAACTTATTTTAAACTATTTTTATGTGAAATACTGCTTAATGTATTCTTAAAAGTACTTTAAAATTATTTTGAGACCATGTTATGGTAGTATTTAAATAAACAAACTCACTCATATTTACAGTTACCTAATGAATAATTTTTTCATTTAATCATATTGGTTTTATGGTGTTTCCATTGTGGTCTGTTTTATGGTCTGCTTCTTCCTAGAGGTAACAAGTGTGTGTTTTTGTTTCTGCAGATTATTTTTAAAACCTATTGTTGTATATGGCAGCATATTTGGAATCATATTTTTAATAGCCTGATAATCCATTAAATTGTCAAACTGTTCATTTAACTGTTGTCTTATTTTGGGATATTGAGTTTTATTTTCCATTCCATTGCTATCTTAAAAAAACATTGCCCTTACAGCTTTCCGTGTAATTTTTCTATACTATCTAAGAATGGAATCACTAACTTGAGGGTGGTATCATTTGGTTTTCCTTCTTTTGTGCTCTCTCTCTCTCTGTCTCTGTCTGTCTCTCTGTCTCACCCTCTGTTGTCTCCCCCACCCTGCCCTTTGAGACAGGTCTAGTTAAGTTGCCCAGGCTGGCTTTAAACGCACACTCTTCCTACATTGGACACTCAGGTAGCTGGCGTTTCGGCATACAACACCATGCCCTGCAGTCATTTGGTTTTCAAGTAAAATTAAAAAAGGTCCTTAACTTTTTAAACTTTCAATAATAATAATAATAATGATAACAATAATAATATATTCATTGTAGAAAACAAAAACAAAAAAAGTAGCTATAATCCTCACCTAAGGTAGCCATTGTGAAGTTTTGGATGTTTTCTTTTAATATTTCCTCTGTGCGATGTATCTAGTTAAAATCCTGCTGGGCACAGTCTCGTCCCTTCTAATGGTGTATAATAACTAGGAGTGACCTTCATTCCAATCACGTAGCTGCAGTGAGCACTGTTGTGTGCACCGCCTTTTCTGCGCCTCAGGTGATTTCTTCAGAGTAGGTTCCCAGTGACAGAATTTGTTGCCTCAATCTGTGGGGATGATTTTTATAGCAAGTAATAGAAATGATGGACTTTATTTCCGAAACAGTGATACCACTTCGTACAGCAGAGTTTGAGAAAAATTTAAAGATAGAAATAACTATGAAGGAAATGTGGATTTGTACAACTTGAAAGTGACTGGAGGACGTTTTGGTAATAATTGGTCCTGGATGACCCTAATTGGAGGTGGCCAGTCTCATTGTGGACGTTCTTTCTGCTGTGGCAACAGCTACTCTTACCTACAGTTTTGCATTCTGACTCAGAACATCTCCCAGGCTTCCCTTGACTCTAGACCTTTTGAATACATTGACTTCAATATGCCATGAAAAGTTTACTTTTTGGCTGTATTCAGTTATAAGCTGATAGGAGAATATTCCTATTGAGCATGCTTCTGTGATATAATGGGTTAATTACTAGAAAATGGCACAGGTACCCTCAAAAGAGATAGTAAATAAGTTGTAACTGAAGCATATTTCTATTTCCACTTGTTTTGTGTATATTCTTCATATTAGTCCCATAAACTTTTTTTTTCTTCAGTTGCTATTGGTATCTTAGTCAGGAACCACTTTTGTGTTTAGGGGGAAATAAAATGAGCTTCCATAAGAGGTAATTAATCATTTCACCCATTAGTAGAAGTAATCACATAAAATGCAATTTAATTAGCTATCCCTTATTAGATCGCGTATTAGACCCTGGAGATACAAAATGAGTAAGACAGAGGCCCGTCTTCAGAAAACTCAAAAACAACAGGGGCGAGGAATGAATGAAAACATGTGCAGTACACGCGTCTTAGAAGTCTGTCGCGTGTGTATTTTTCTTCAGAATATGATGAAATTTAATAAGCACAGGAAGGAAATGAGGAAAGAGGAACTGAGAATATAAGTTTAAGTAGAGACTGAGGGTCCAGCCCAGGTCCTGGCCGTGTGTTAACAAAGGGCCACACATTTCACTGTCCTTTCAAGCAGTTGACATGACGAAGGGACACGATCAATTGTGTGATCCAGAGAGAGCGTAGGGATAAGGACTAATGCGGAAGCGGGAGGACAGGATGACCCCTCACAGTGCTGGAAGGAGAGAGGATTTTATCTATGGTTCTTCATTTTAAGAAAAATTAAATACTTTTAAAAATTTTATTTATTTTTTTAAAACTAAAAAATTTATTAGTACACGTTTGCAGTACATAATAATTATATATTTTAAGGTAATGAGCAATGTGTCTAAATACAATCATTCCAAGGAATGTAACAGTGGAGTTTTAAAAATAATGTTATTTTTAAAATTATTTTATTGTATTTGGATTTTTTGTTTGTTTGTTTGTTTTTGTTTTTGAGACAGGGTCTCCCTGTGTAGTGCAGGCTGGCCTTGAACTCAGTAGTAGCTGAGGCTGGCCGCAAATTCATGGTGCTTCTCCTGTCTCAGCTTCCCGAGTGCTGTGATTATAGGCATACGCCACCACGGCCAACTAAATAATGTTTAGTGTAAGTCCCTGGCATAAAGCCAATGCTTATCTCAGGAGGAACAATTCTGTAAGAGGTAAAGCAAGACAGTTCAGACAAGTAGCTTCTACTGGCTCTATCCAAGGATAGACATTCCACATTTTGTGGAGAGCAGCAGACTAGGTATCTTTGAGAATATCACCCTGGAATACTACCTCATGCAAAAGAATACTTTTGATAATTACTAAGTAGCAGGAAGTTCAAGGCTATAAAACTAAACACAACATCCTTTCCTTGTAGTTAGTGTGACTCTGTGTGCTTTAACTTTTAGTTCCATTGAGTGTTGCAGGAACAAGGATCTGCGGACATTCAGGAGTCTTTTCACTTCACAGAGCAGAAGAGCCCTGACATCTTATGCCTTCAGCTGGAGTTTGCAAAATGGGTAGTCTAGTACCAAGTGAATTTGGTTTTACATGCATTTTCTTGAGGTCAATGTTTTAAAAGGTGACCGACAGGCAGGCATTATGATTGGTCCTAGTACAGGCATAGTTTAATCTTAAAACACGCATTTAAAGTTTGCTTTCACTAGGTACTTTGTGCACTTGTGATACCGGGCTGGTTCTTGTGGGTATTTATGCTTGTGACATCTGCCTGTGTGTGGTCACAATATACAGTGTAGAAGTTTCAGGGGCAGCACCAAAGAGGCCCGCGATTCGTCTGCGTGGGGAGGAGAGTTAGAAAAGGCTCTCCTAAATCAACCAATAACAAATGCTGGCGGGGCTGTGGGGAAAAAGGAACACTCCTCCACTGTTGGTGGGAATGTAGACTGGTCCAGCCACTGTGGAAATCAATATGGAGATTCCTCAAAAAACTACAACTGGAGGTTCCATTTGACCCAGCTATTCCCCTACTGGGGATCTTCCCAGAAGAATTAAAATCATCATACCACA